>OX632366.1:17772942-17847942 GCA_951751655.1 Ophion costatus | reverse complement strand
CTCAATGAGCTCAGGCCGGGCGCGAACTCTCGAGGATCACGCCCGCGGTGATTTCTTAATGAATTCGTTCCCATAATAAACCGGCCGCAGACATCACTCGAACTTATTTCTCGTCCCTTGCGCATAATGCTACACACACGTACGCGCTTTATCCCGGGCAGAAGTATGTGTGATATCAGGGTTGCGATTCCCGGCCTATATATATATATATATACATATATAATAAAAATAATAATACAGACTATCCCCACAAGTGATCGCGGTCGCGTATATGAAGCGGATTTGCTGCCGTTACCGTGCGGGACCGCGACTTCTTTCTCGTTAATAAAAGCCAAGATGGCGGCCAGCGGGGGGTCTTCGCGAGGAACCGAAGCCCCCCTGCGGCTCTGACGGCTCTATCCCAGGTCTTGTTAGGGTTACGTGAGATCGACCAAGACAGAGAAAGCAAGAGAGAGAGAGAGAGAAGAAGGACCGATGCAGCCTTGCTCTTTTTTCATTTCATGCCCTGACAAAGCAGAGTTCGAGGAAGAGAAAGTACAAGAGAGAGAGACGGAAATACAGCGATGAGCACGCTCCTGTCTTTCGAAACGGCTCCCGTCGCGCCAAACTCGCTCGGGCGTACACGTCACTATAGCGCGCCTAAACACACCTCGTGCATCATATCCTCGCGCTCGCGAGCCACACAACGCTCGAGCGGAGAGAGCCTTCGTCGTTTTCTCGAAGTAAAGCACCAGCCCAGGTAAGAATTGACGATGAAAAAAGGGCTCGCCAAGCTCTGAAACAAGGCTCACATTTTTTAATTCAGGCTGAGCACCAGCCTGATTTCAGGCCTAGATGAAGCTCTGAACGATAACGCGGTTTCAGGCTCTTGCACACAAGCTTGACCAAAAGCTGGTAGAAAAACCTGTACTAAGCCTGAAACAACGAAACAACAAGGCTCAAAACGAGCCAAGTTTAAGGCTCGTTTTAATTTTATTTATTATATGTATATTTATTATTTATTGTATTATTTGTTATAAAAAATACAGGGTGTATCTTAACTACTAGTTTTCCGTTGGTGAGCATTTTGGGTGTCTTTTTCCAAGCAAAGCGCTGTTTTTTTTAAATGTCGTGCGACAAAAATTGGTCGAGATATTCACGAGTAAAGTGAGTAAACTATGGCACAGCAGTTTCGGCGTCCAAGCGAGAGTAGGCGCGAGTTCGAATCGACGTTCGCGCAAGTGGATTCAAATCCATTGATTTTTGTTAAATTGAAATTGAAAGTTCAAACTTTCAAATTCGAATTTTCAAATTTGAATTTTGAACCTCATCCGGTCGTCGAAAATAAAGTATTAAATAATAAATAAAAAGTGTTAGACAATATTGTCCACTGTTTGTTCGAAAGATCCAAAGATCAAAAGATCTTTCGAGTAAACAATGGATAGCATAGTTTAACATTTTTTATTTATTATTTAATACCTTATTTGGGCGACCGGATAACGTTAAAAACTCAAATCTCAAAATTCAAAATTGAAATTTTACATCCACTTACCGGAATATGGATTTGAATCCGCGCCTACGCTCGCTTGGATGCCGAAACTACGGTGCCATTGTTTAGTCACCGTTGGACTTTACTTGTGGATATCTCGGCCAATTTTGGCCGCGTGTTTGGTGAGTGTGTGACCTCAAAGGAAGTGTGGTGGCTAGGGGTTAAATGTTTTGAGCTGCCTCCTTCGCTTTGGTTGTTTTTCGTGCCTTCGCAACCGACAAATAGTTGCTTGTCGCTGTACATTTTATCATCTATATATTTTATCAACTCGAAACGATCACATACTTGTCAATATTTCACATTAAAGAAGTTTGTAACTAGTGCTGCATAATCTTGCTGTACGTTCATAACATTGTATGCATAATTAATTCCAATTTCATGATTTTGTCATTTTATATTTAATTCGTAAAAATATCTAAACAAAAAAGATCGTACATTCGAGTGAAAAAATTTCGATTGCTATCGCATCAAACTGACTCTCTTTTTCTCGACTCAAATCAATACTTTTCTCGAAAATATTTCACATTGAATAAGAGTGTCACTATAGTGCAACATAACTTCGCTTTGTGTGCATAACACTGTAAGTAATATTTATTTCATGGCTGTTTCGTTTCTTACTTAATTCATGAGAATGTCTAAACGAAAAAAGTTCATTTTTGCGAGTGGAAAAATGCCGATGTTTATTGCGTCAAATTGATTTAGAAAATTAAGATAGAGGATGAATTAAAATGTCAGTAGTGTAATTTTTTTGCAGATACACAATTTCAAAATATCCTCGCATTTATTGCTAATTTTTTTTTCTTAAAAGTACAGAAAAAAAATTATTTTAAACTTATTTTATTTTATCACAACCTGAAACGAGCCTGCATCCAGCCTTGATTTTTTAGCCTTACAATTCACCGGCTGAATAAAGCTTGAAATAACCATGAGTTTAGGCTAAGCGGCCAGTCTTGGTTCCAGGCTGCTCCAAACGATGCAATGAAACCTGGCCCAGGCCTGTCTCACTCAGGCTCGGTGAAACAAGGCTCGCACAAGTTTGTTTCCATCGTCAGCCTTTTGATTTCCTACCTGGGAGGGCGCGAATCTCTCCCCTGCACTGGGGAATCCATCCAGTGGACGCGAATACATAAACATGTGCCACGCAGAGGCGTCGAGAGGGTCAAAATGCAACGAGGCGAGAAGCGGATGACACCTTTTCTCACTTCGTAACGCTAAAGTGTATTCGTAACCTATATTTACTGGGACGTGAATAAGTTCTCGCTGTTTTCCAACAGATGGCGTTACGAGAACTCCGCGCGTGTTAAGGGAGCTTTCCAGTGTGAAATTTTCAAAAAATCGATTTTTTTTTTGCTTTATCGAATAGTATACACTCTTCCGAATATTCCCTGAAATTTTCATGCCGAAATTCAGATTATTTCGGTTACTGTACAGCATTTCTTGGAAGAAGGCAACGGAGCGCTACAGCTACAGCGAAACTTTGAACGCGTTTTTCTCGAAACAGCATTTTTCAAAACGGTGTCCAACTTGGAGGGCAGAGTTTTAAAGCTATCGAGTTGAATTTTTTACACAATATTCTTAGCGTCATTGTTTATCGTGCTATGGAAGCTTTTTTTTTTTTGACATCTTCCTATTTTTTTGTAAAAAAACTGCCAAAAAAAATGCTAAAATCGATACTTTTTGTTCAAACCGGCGCCATTTTTGCAAAAAAAAAAAAAGCCTCCATAGCATGAAAGCCAATTATATACCGATCAATAATCTTTTTGTGTTTTTTGTTTCAGATCAAAATTGTGACCCCCAACGTGGACACCTCATCCAAGTGCATTTTCTGCAACAATTGTTTCATCATTTTTATAGATATTAATTAATAAATAAATCGATCTTTAAAAAATTGTTTTGTATTCTTCAATACCCAATTAATATACAAAAAAAAACCAGACCGATTGGATTATTTTTTCTTTAAAAAAAAAAATCGCGAAAAACAGCGATTTTTCGGGCTGTCACACTGGAAAGCTTCCTTAACGCAGTACTAGCGGATTGAGTGATCAACGGAAAATGTATAAATGATCGAATCTGACAAGGGTAAAATGTAATACATTTGGGTATAATAATAAACACGATGAGGAAAATAATTATTTGAGAAGTGTATGTGATAACTGTGTATCATATTATGAAAATAAAGTATTAAAATAGCAATCAGATTTTACTTGGGTTGTCACAGGCTGCCATTTCATAATTCTGGCAATATCCGTGGCAACGATGTACTCAGGTGCTTTCGACAAATGTCAAGTTTGTGTTTGTTGCCGGATGTGTAAGCGTGTATTCGTAGTGTGCGTGAAAAGTGCATATTTCACGACTACGTACGATGTACGATAGCAGATTATTATCGTACGCAGATTGTACGATAATTTTAGTCATGAAAAATTTGAGAATTTATTGTACTCGTAAGCTTATAGCCAATAGAGCGACCGGAAATGCGATTCTTTTTTACTCAGCGCTATCGGCTTATTACTTTCTTGTGCGACTCAATATACATGCCGTCTCATTGGTTAGCACCTGCCAATCAGCGAACGAGAGAATGACGTCGTTCGATATTCGATATATCGAATATTTCGATTATGTTCGCACTTTATAAGTGTTGCATATTTTGTGTTGGAATGTTGGCAGTTATTCTGTTATATGACCGTGGTTATATGTATTCTCTCTGAAACTCGGGCTATTTTTTAAATAAGTGTAGAGTGAAGTATAAAAAAAAATCCTACATTTTATTTGTCACTACCCTTTCGTATTCTTTTCTTCTTCATAAAAACGAAATGTTGGTGCGCTACGTACAGTACTTATGAAACTTAGTAAAGTTTTTCCGAGCGAATTTCAAATGTTGTCGCGTTTATTGAACGCAAAGTGGAGAGGGGATCGGTTCAGGTCTGTGCCATACGTAAAACATTTGGTTTTAAAGTGTTCTATTAATTTGAAAACGATAGTGTCGAAGAGACAAACTGTAAAGTGTTTGTATACATATCAACATTACGTGTAACATGATTTACTTAATTATTGCAGACGTTATTCTGATCAGTACGATAATGTTGGTCCGTCCACGATCATTTTACGCCCCTGGTACGATAGGTGCCTCACTTCAGGTTGCCAACTCTGGTGTAGGGCAAGGCGTCTGGGAACGCGACGGAAGTTAGGTTAGGAAGCGCGAGTAGGGAGTGATGGGAAAGGGTTCAATTAAGGAGGTAATACGTCGAAAGTCAGGAAATAAACAATATATAACGAATATATAACAATTCTAGGCATAACGTGACACCTTTATTCGTTCTTCGACAATAATCCGTCTTGTACTCAGGTCTCGTAGATGCTGGGTCTCAATTTTTTAGGACCTTCGAGAAACGGTCGGTAATTAATCCTTCATGACACAACAGCGTAAAAATATTAAAACGTTGACTTTATGGTAGCTTTCAACAAATAAAACCCGTATTATTTAGTTGAATGTGACAGACGTGTTACATTGAGTCGTAACATTCCTTTATGATGTAATGAGTGCTTTGAAGCAGTTGTTTTGCTTCTTTGTTTGCTTTGCACCGCTTGTCGTTTTGATATTTATTTTCGATTTTCGCAATCTTTACGCACACTCGAATCTTGCAATCTCGTTATAAGTGAACTTCGAACAAATTTTGATCCTACTCGCGCCATCTAGTTGGCATGAATTGTACTAAAAAAAACCATCGAACGGTTTGAAGTCGTTGTGTGATATTGATTTAAAAAAGGATTGAATGTCAGTATGCAAATTTCTGAGGACTCGCATAGTTTGTTACGGAACTGTCACACGTTGATGTAAAGGGTTAATAAATCCTGTCATTGTCACGCCAATTATTAATTGCTTGAGCCCTGCGTTTAATCACGTAGTCGTTCGTACACCAACCAAACACACGAGTGTGTGTGTACACACGCATACACACGTCCATATATATATATATATATATATCACAATGCCCGTGCTTTTATCCTGATAAATATCATCGACGTGTTAATACGCGCGAGAGCTCGGATGCACCAACGCTCTCATATCTTGTACCCATTTCCTAAGACATGTTTCTCTTATTAGGTTTTTTTACATTTATATTTCATTTCTTTGCAAACAATTTTTACGAGGTCGAAAAAAGACCGGAGGCCGAAAACTTGTTCGCTATAATCGTGACGATTATTATGATTATAGTATGTTTTTACGATCGGACAGATGCGAGAGAAGAAATATTACCCGCGTTTGTATATTACGGGAGGAGGTGAAGGCAGAAATTTCAGGCATCTATATATATATATATATATATATATATATATACGGAGATGAAAAGGGGAAAGTGGTCAGTGAGTGTAACATACTATGTTCGCAGATGCAAATTTATTAGTGATATAATTAGCCGGTAAAGGTGCGTGCCTTCACCACACTAATATCCTATTATAAAGGATTTCACCTCATCGGTGCACGTATTCGTATAAATACGCGTTATCGTCACACCTCCGTAAACTGTGAAGAATTTATGTACGTATATGTACGTGTGTGTGTGTGTACACATGTACATATATGTACATAAATTCTACACAGTTTACGGAGGTGTGACGATAACACGTATTTATACGAATACGTGCACCGATGAGTCGAAATCCTTTATAATAGGATATTGGTGTGGAGAAGCCACGCACCTTCGCTTAATGTACGCGACAGCTTTCTCGAGTACAAGACTAGTCTGCTCTGCCGCATACCAGGCACTGTATCAGCTCATGGAGCCATCGAACGTTTTCCTGACTCGTCGTAATAACGAGTGCGTACAAGTCGCCGGATGATTTGTTGGTCCACGAGTCCCACGGTTTCGCGCCATTTGATACGAAGAACAAGGGCAAGGAGGACAGCGTCATCGCGTTGCAAATACGGACGGTTGGATTATCAGTAATGCGTAATGAGCTCGAAGCAAAAAGTGACTACAAAATAGTTGTGAGCACTTGCGTGTGGACGAGTTTCGTCATAACTGCTCAAAAAATGAAAAGTTTTTGATCAATCAGAAATTCTTTTAAATTTAAATTTGAAATTCTTTTAATTTTAAATTTAAATTAACTTTTAAATTTGAAGTAAATCGAATGAAAATTGTTGAAGTTATTTGTCACGCCAATTGGAAAAACGTTGTTTCGAGAAATTTCGAGTAGTCGGCCATTCTGTAAATCGAAGAAAAAAAATGTTTTCTAGCAGCTTGATATTCATACTAAACAGATGTGTAATTAATTTTATGAGTGAATTACTTTTTCATACGAAAAAAAATTGGTAAATTCGCACATGATTTTATATCCGTTACAGTGGTCTAAGGCCTTAATACATATTTTTTCTGACAGGAGTGTTGGGATGACGGGTGGTTGGGATTTCATGCACAATTGTTACTCAGTTTTGCCAAATTTAAGTTTTTTGTTGACTGAACTATATTGATAAAACGTGAAGTTACTGTAATGGAGGGCCTTTCTCCTATGTGGCTCAACGAAAAATGAAACCTTTTCGGGATTTTTTTTGGTTTGGTGGAATACTGAAAAACATTGAGGACGAGGTTTGGAGGGTTTGTTCTACATGCGTTAACGTGTTGGCATAAAAGAAATATGAAAAAAATGGCGGCGCAGTCGTAGCTACACTAAGAGCTATACGGAACTTTTAGGAATGAGGAACCTCGAATAAAAACAAGTTTTTGGGATTCCCATTAGTTTTGCTAGAAAAGTACACACGATTATTGAAAAATATGGTTTTTTGCAAAATAGCACGACTTTGAAAGAAATTCGTTTTTTTTTCGCTGAATAGTCGGCTTTGATTTGATTATCAAAACGAGAATTGTTGATGAATCGTTAAAATCGTGTGTACTTTTTAAGAGAATCTATCTAGGAAGCTACAGTTAAAATGTCAAGTCAGTTGGATAAAAACTGCTCGAATTGTGCGTTCTCCCGATTTCAAAAGCATGGGTTTCAGAAAAACGCCCATCAAGTTTCGAAAGTGGTTTCGGTGTCATCGTTCGCACGAGGGAATCGAAGCTCTCATTTAAATTCAATTTCAATATTTTTAATAATAGTCGGTATTCAGCTGTTAGGTCGTTGTATATTTTTTGTACGACTCGACTGAACGACTCGAAATTGCTACTTTCATGGTCTAGGCTGTTTCGTGCGTTTCGGAGCTCTCGGAGGCGTTTAGGAAAATAAAGTCTAAAAATTGAAAAGTAAAAAAAATCGCGTATACTCCCTTTTGTATACCATTCTTCCGACGTTCATACATTATTTAAGCTAATGAAAAAATACGCTCAACATTTTCTATCTACCCGGATGGAAGGCCTCAAAAAAGTGTAGCTTATTCCGGCAACCGGGGTCATTTGAAACGAAAAATAAAACATGCACTTTCAGTATACTTAAGGATGTTGAGTCCCAAATCGCAAATGATGATAAAATTCGGAAAATTTGGTATGATTTTGTATGAAGTATTTCAGAGGTCGTGTAAAAATTTCACGACAATTAGGAAGCTCGTTATTGGACAATTAACATTCACAAAATAAATGTTGTTTTATGGAAACTGATGTAACTTTGCAATAAGTTTTTTTTTGACCTCTCAATTTTATAATATCTACAATATACTGAAAGCAACGGAAACAAAACGAAGTTTATTGATAAATTTTTTTTTATTTCTTTTAAAAATGGTTCTTAACAAAATGTTAATTTTTTTAACAACGAGCTTCCTAATCGTCGTGAAATTTTAACACGACCTCTTAAATACTTCATACAAAAACATACCAAATTTTCAGAATTTTCTTATCATTTTTTATTTCAACCCTTAAGGAGGTTGAAGTAATGATGATAAAATTCTGAAAATTTGGTATGTTTTTACATGAAGTATTCACGAGGTCGTGTAAAAATTTCATGATGATTAAGAAGCTATTTATTGAACAATTAACATTAACATGTTTCATAGGGACTCAACATCTTGAATAATCAAACTTTCGTGCGACCATATGCTTTTGAGAAACATTGAAAATCACTAAAACGGCAAGCTGCCGAAAAAAGTTTGATTTTCGACTAAAACAACCTACTTCAACGATTTGTTATTAATAAATCTATAAACAAATTAAAAAAATAATGCCGTCTTACGACAGAAAATCTCATAACTCGTTCGATTTTTCGAATCCTCACAAAGTCTCTATTGCAACCTGAAGTTGAGGCCCAAGGCTACGAAACTACCCAACGAAAGGAACCATATTCTCCCAATTCCAAGCTCGCGACCCCTCAAACGGAAAAGCGATCCAGATCCAGATGCACCAAAGTGCAGGTGAATTCCGAAAGCGTTTGTTTCCCCACACCGAAGTGTTTCAGGAAAAAGCTCCAGCCGTTTTCACGCCGGCTTTGTTCCAACCATCAGGCGAGATAAAGTTTCCAAAAAAGTCTAGACATCTCAGCATCCCACTCTGCCTCCAGCAGTTCAATTTCAACCTGGCAAAAAAACGAACGCGCATGCGGTACAATTTTATAATATTAGTGAGATAGCCGTGCACATTAGTCGAGGTGTATCTTCAATGTTGTAGTTGCGCGGCGGCAGTTACGCGCTGTACTCACGTACTCATCAGTGTAAGTACCCCGTACGTGGATCTCCCGGACAGGCGAAGAGCGGGAGAGCAAGGGAAAGCAGGGGCGAGGATAAAGTGGCGAGGAAGAGGATGGGGGAGCTTCAGCGATAAGACGGACGTCGACTAAGAAAAAGAGAGAGAGAGAGAGAGAGAGAGAGAGCCGAAACGAGAGCAACAAGATGAACACACGTATCCCTATGCGAGGGCACAAAGGGCCCCCTCCCCCCTGCTCCCTATCGGGGATGAGAAATCTCGGCTTTTCTCGCTCGCTCCTCCGCGCCAACTTTGAACGAGGAGAGAAACGAGAAGAGGAGGAGCACGCACGTTGGGGCGAGAGATGTTGGTATAGCGAAACACTGTCGGGTGATGAGCGTCATTACCCCCACTCATCTTCGAGCCTTCGGGGGCCGCTCTGTCGGCCATCTTGGTTCCACCTGAGCGCGTCAAAAGTGCTGACCGCTGTGTGTGCGTGTGTGCGGTGCTCGTTCCCTCCGTGGGTCGGAGCTCCTGATGGTGTGTATGCTCGCCGATGCAGGGCGAGAGCTCGGGCCCCTTCTCCGCAGCCTTTTATTCCAGTCAATACCACATCGCCCACATGCACACGCGGGTACGATCACGCATGCACGCGCACAAGCGGTGAGTACGTCGAGAGGATCGCGTGCCGATCAACCTTCTCTAACGGTTAATTAATTAGTGGATTACCCGAGTCTGCGGAGCTCCCTTATTCGTAGGGCTGAAGAATCGGCAGCACGAGGGCGCCGATCGCGGTCGGAGCATCTATTGCTCTGACCCTCCGCTTTTGGGGGATCATCGTCATGTCCGTCCGCAAGTGTTGGATGCCACGGCTCGGCTAACCCTATAGACCTGCTCAGCAGCCATTTTGGATAACGCTCGAGCGGGGTGAACCACCCTCTTCTTGTTCGTAGAATTGGGCCTGTGGAAGAGGCTTGGTGCGTGGACTTGCGGAAGAGGCGAGGGCTTCCGGTATAACAGGACCTCCAAAGGGACAAACTGACATGCGTCTTTTGTACAACCTAGCACATGTGCCGGAAGGGTCCTGCTTTAAGGGTTGTACTTGTAAGATGGGAAAGTTGACATTCACTGTGATGCGGATGACGTGTCATTTGCGTAATTAGTAGCCTGCTTGGTAAGGGTGGCCCAAAGATCGTGAATGCAAATTGGGATGAAGTCTACTTGCGATGAGCATAAATGCTTGGACCTTACCGGCACGGGACAAGCCTCCTGGCTTACAGAGCATCGCTGCTTGAAAACTGCAGTACAGGTACATATTCATCTTGCTTCGTACATCAATTCCGTAGAATCTTTTTACAACGCGTTAATGTACACAAAATTAGGTCTGTCTGAAGTAACCAGGCAATTATCCTTGAATTATACTGGTGCGATCAAGGGCAAGCCTGGTAATGTGCTGTCCGTTGCCGATTGGCAGAATGGGGTTACTTAGATCCTGGAGCGAAATGTCCTCCAGAGCAAACGGCCTTGTCGAGTCCCGAGTCGAAATTTAGACCCTCCTTTGAATGCTCGAGAACCTATTTCCTTTGTAACGCACAGACCACCGCCCTCCTTTGACTCCCCTTGAACCTATATGGAGAAATTTGCACCGTTGGCGACCCTCCTTTAGCCCTACTGAACCTTCTATTCAACCTCCTGAGCCTCCTTTAGGCCTATGGGCTCGGCTTGCGTGAACCTACACAACCTCGTTTTGGCCTAAAGTCCTATCTGTACCCTACAGAACCTCCTTTGAATCCAAAGCAGAAGGAAAATGAAAGATTGGATCCAGAGGAGGTTCTGTAGGGTCAAGCTATATCTGAAAAATAAATTATATGTGTGAATTAAAAATATGATGTTTGATTATTTATTATAAGATTGATTTATTAATTCGAAACATATACATACATTGTCACAACTATAAATTATTTCGTGTAACTGAAAATATTTTTTAATTATAATTATCCCTTCTTTGGAATATCGGTGAACTGCGGATCGGAGAGAAGGGGGGGGGGAGCGGAGGGCAGCATATTGAAGTAGGCTTAAAGGAGGGTTAGTAGGGTCAGAAGAGGTTCAAAGGAGGGCTAGGAGGCTCTGCGAGCCACCGGTGAAAGGAGTCAAAGGAGAGTTAGTAGGGCGGAAGGAGGTTTAAAAAAGGGTCTGTAGGTTTGCGTAAGCATTAAATCAGGCTCTCTAGGGTTTAAAGGAGGGTCAGATGAACCTACTAAACCTCCTTTGAGTGAAAAAGTCCAATTTCTGCCACTTTTGGAGGTTCAGTAGGTTCTGATATACATGTTTTTGAGATTTCCATTTGAACCTCTTGAACCTCCATCGCATGACAAATTGGGATCGAAAGGAGGTTTAAAAGAGGGTCTAAATTTCGACTCGGGGTAGTTTGACCCAATCCACCAGAACCGTAGATGTTCTCGGTGCAGCAATGGAGAGGGCTCACGGATACCGTTGGCGAAGCAGAAGACCTCCGGATAAGCGTTGTTTCGGTGAACATGCAATATGGTGGTCCGAACGGAGCGACGGCGCGAGAGCAAAGTCGTAACTCGCTTTCAACGCTTCAGAGTTTGTTTTAGCCGGTCTTCCGTTCCTTCCGCCATTATCGGTCTCTTCTCTCGAGATCTTCCTCACCTTGTTCTCCTTTAGCCTTCCTCGCTACTCCTCCGTCTCTTTCCTTCTCGCGTCTGAGGCCTCTTTCTTCCTTCTCGTCCGCTTCTTCAGCTTCTTCATCATCTTCTTTCCTCGTTGTTTGCGTCTCTCATCACGCTCATTTCGCGTGCCCTCTCGCTCGCCCTCCGGGCGATTTAACGAGCGAGAGGAGATATATACACTTGGTTGGTTGGTGGCTCGCTCATCTCGCATGTACCGCAGGGCCTAGACGCTTCCCCCTTTCTCCCTCTTTCTCTCTTCCTTGCGCGCGCGCTCCTTCATTTGTTTATCGGCCCACTTTATTACCGGCAATTTGGCGCTCGCTCGCGCGAGGGTAATTTCATATTGGTTTTCTCCACCCTTCCATCCTTCTCCCCAGTCTCTTTTTCCTCGCCGTACTAGGCGCGCATCTCCTCGCGAAAACGATCCTCCAAGAAGCTGCGCGGTTGCGTTTTACCCGCGTCTTGTGCTCTCGAACACATCTCGCTCGCGTGCAAAACCCGTCATCGTCGACCGAGCGGACTATTTCGCGTGTGTACGTACGTGCCGATCGTTACACACGTGTGCTCTTATATGGGCATTATCCGAATATAATCAAGTACGCTGGAACTGCAAAAACGGTAGGAAACAGTGTTTGGCCCAGGCTGGGTTGGAGACAATCAGGGAAGCTCGTTCTCCAAGCTTTTGGAATGATCAGACGTTAGGGCAGAGAAGTAGGTTTTAGGCCAAGCTATTTCTGGTAGGGGAATTCGGGTCATGTTCAAATAAAACAATACATATATGAGACAGTCAACTTTAATTACTTTTTAACGCGTTACCCCCGCTTGTAGCGCAAAAAAAGGCCTTTTTCATGAATTTTTTTAAAGAAAACTACAAAACTTTTTTAATCGATCAATATACCATCTTAAAGAACACATCTTGAAGAACTTTCAGTAATTTTTTTATTGAAAAATATTACATTGTTTAGTGGCAAATGGCCGTTAATGAAATAATGTTTTTATATACACGGTTTGCGGTGACCAGCATTGCGGCGAAGTGGATCATCTGAAAAAAAAATGCGGATGGATTTAGTCAAATATAAGTATAAACTAGTCTTTAATCGAAGGATTTAAAAAAATATTCATTTTTCACAAAATGGCGGACAGTCAAAGTTAATGGTTCGATTTTAACGAAAAAAACGGCCGTTTTTTGGCTATAAAACGGCCATTTTTTTCGAAAAAAAAAATCGAACGATTAAAGACTACATTTTTATGTATTAAATAAGCCTGCAAAATTTCAAGAAGATCGGTTCATTAGTGTTCGAGTAATCTTGGTCACCGACTTCAGAAATGCCATTTTGAGAAAAACGCGTTTAAAGTTTCAATTTCAGTTCTTCAATTCACGGATTCTTCTCTTTCAACGCTCATATCTCAGTCAATTTTGCTCGGATCGACTTGAAATTTTCAGGACATATTCTCAGATACTTAAACTTCAAAAAAATGCAATAAAAAAATCGATTTTTTCAAAATCGCAAGTGGGGGTAACCCCTTAAACTAATCAACATTTATTAATCTTTTAGTTTTGGAAGCAAAAAAATCAGTCTTTCTGATTTGTACCGTACAATATATATTTTTGATTAAACCTTTATTTTTTCCATCTCCATCATATAAAAGTGGTTTCATTCTCAATACCATCAATTCGATAAGCCAATCGCCTAAGTTCCGTAGGATTAGTCCGAATAATCTTGCTTCCATATCAATTTGACAATTCGCAAGTTCTTTTTCTTCCCCTGGTAGAAACACCGGTTGAAGAGGAACCGCAAATGCTTTACTAGTTTTACTTTACCCTTTCTATCGTAAGTAGTGGTACGTTGCAAAATATTGCGGGTTTGCGATAGCTTGTATTCATCTTGCCCCGTTAGACGGTTAGCGAATTAACAAAAAATCACGCAATAACCTTGAAAATTTCTGACGAACCGTTCTCATTATATTAATAATTAGTACTTTCGTTGTGGTTACCTACCTGCCTCTAATCAACATCAGCAACTCAAATGAACTGAAACGATGTTAACCTTGACCAAAAATGACATCAAAATGACAAAAAATCTGATAGTACACTCAAATGGGATGTATACGTTTTTCGAATGGACGAGGCACCGTCCGTTTACCATGCCGTCGATGTCCAATGGTTGGATTTGATTCTGGACGAGCCATAAGTGGATCGAATGATCGATGCCGAAAATGCTGCATCGTAAATGAGGGGATCGATGCATCCATCGCGTAAAATTGGGAAATTTCCATTGGAAGGAGGACGCCCCAAGGTGGCTTCACAATTATCAGCATAGGTATCCCTGCGTTCGAATCAATGACGCCCGGAGGGAGCAGGGAGCACGGCGAACGAATTTCACGCGATTCGTTTCGCTTCCAGCGCGCCATCCACCAGCAAAAATATTTGCGTTGGGCCGGAGTGCGAGGAGCCGGAAAGGTGCGTGGAGAGATGAAACGAAGGACGACCGGACGCGGAAAGGGGAGAAGAATCGTAATGTATACATACACAGAGGGTTTGGTAAACGAGTAAGGTGGCTGAGCACATACGCTCGGGGTGAAGGTGATTTAAAACACTGACCGGCAACACGCCCCCGCGCGAGAGCTCCGCGACCCCGCGAGACTCGTCATGACTCGGTATACCTATATACGCGTAAAAGAGTAAAAAGATGACTGTGAGTTGCGCGTTTTGCACCTTCGAACCCCGAGGCGACCGAAAAGGCGGACGCGTCTCGAGCGAAAAATCACGTGGTGTTGCCAACCTTCAACGGAGAATGAACAAGAAGGCATATAACATCCGCACGCCGGGCGGAGTAAATGAAGACGCGAATAATCGGGGTTCCGTTCGCGAAAATAATTATCCGCTCTGGAGGCTTCGATGCCTCCCGAGGCAAGCAGCCCCAACCTCGCCGTTTTGGGTTTGTTCGAATATCAAAGAGGTTGGAACAATTAAGCCTCCACCTTCGCCTCTTCAACCTCTTGTCATTGTCAATATCTATACTGGACCTTTTGGAAAACTTGCTTTCTAAGGCACCGTATTTTACCGCACACGGCCATTTTTTTTGGCTGAAACAATTACAGAGTCCTCCAGTATGTCTGACGATATCGCAAAAAAATCGCCAGAGTGGCACGGAGCGAGGTTCCGGTATAAAAAAATGAATCTGTGTCGTTTCATTTTTTTTACCCTAGAACCTCGATTCGTGCCACTCTGGCGATTTTTTTTGCGATATCGTCAGACATACCGAAAGACTCTGTGATTTTTTTCAGCCAGAAAAAATGTTCGTTTTTGAATAAAAAAATTATTTCCCCCTTTTTTGGTAATAAATCGGCGTTAACGGATCGTAAAAATTATTTCAAGTCGTCCGCTCGAAAGCTAACACAGAACTACAACTTTTATGTAGAGACATTTTTTTTCAGTTGCTTCTAGTTTCCGAGATATATTCATTTGGAAAAAAGAACGGCATTTTCTAAAATGTCGAATTTAAAAAACTGAAAAAATTCACATGGAATGCCTTGTAGTAGTACTTTGATATAACCAATTATGGGGTAGACTTACTTGCTTACTCGCATCATACTACATCATCATAATGTATTTAGAAAAGACAACTATCGAAAATATGAATATACAATTAACTTTACAATTGATGTAATTAATACAATCGGCACAGCGTAATGTATAAGTAATCTCCAATAAATACATATATTTTGACGATGAAAAGCTTTGTCATTGAATTAATTTTTCCGACGCATCCCATGTGTATGCAGTACTGCAAAAATAAGTGTGTTGTTTCTACACACTTTGAGTGTGTAAATGGCTGCAGACACTTTTTACACGTTTTAACGTGTATAAGAAAATAACACGTAAGTGTGTTGTTTAAGGGGGGAAATCACAGTAAAATTTGCAATTTTTCGAAAAAAAAAATTTCGCTTAAAAGGTGCTTTAGGGTCTTAAAAATAATATACCAAATGATGGAATACGGCAAAAGTGTCCGAGTGCCCAAATTTCTTGCGTTGAATACAACGCTTTTTCACGACGCTTCACTTTCGTGCATACATATATAACATAAATAGTGATAAAAAACAGTGATATTTGTAAATCATTGTCATTATGAGTGACACATCGTCGAGTCATGTTAGAAAAGGGACGAAAAAGGATACTGCGTACGTAAATCGACTGTACGGTGCAGGCATTGCAGATTAGAGGTATATGAAATTTTCATATGGTTTCTCAGTACTTAAAACTTTAAACGCGTTTTTCTCGAAACCACTTTTTTTGAGCTTGCCGAAGACATAACTCGAGCAAATCTTTACCGATCGACTTGAAATTTTGACAGTAGCTTCGAAACATCTTTCTCCACGGAGCTACGTAGGATTTTTTATTTTATATGGCTTAGTTTTTTTTTATCGACGATTTTATGGCGTTTTTTTTTTGTTAAAAATTTAACTTTATTTTCAAACATGCACCGTTTTGCGAAAAATCAATATATCGAAAAAATCCTACGTAGCTCGCTAGCTGTTGTTATATGGAAACTAAAAAAATTTGGTTTTTTCTTCCAGGTCAAAGATTAAGGAGTCTACGTCTTCAGCAATAGACACGCTTTCAAAAATAGGCGCCTTGGGGCATATGCTGCGCAGCCGCCATTTTTAAATATTTTTTATTGAAAAAATTACATCTTATACTTTTTCAGTATTGCTATAAAACCTACTTTACAGATTTTCGATTGATACTTTTACTCAGCAAAAATTAATTCCCGAAAATATGCCTATTTTTTGGTGTGCTACTGTGATTTCCCCCCTTAAACGCATATATCCGTGTTATTTTTACACCGTCGATTTTTTACACACGTTAAAACGTGTAAAAAGTGCCATTTACACACGTAAAGTGCACAAAAACAACACGCTTGTTTTTGCAGCGATAGAAGCCACATTTCGACAAACTGTTCAAGCGGCAGTTCCGTCCGTTCATTTTTCCATCGAGGCAAAAGCACAAGGTACCGCGTAGAAGAAATTCTAGACGGTCTCCGAGCTGTTTGAATAATACCTCGTCAACGAACGTACATACAAGGCTGATGATCGCTGGGTTGGAGCTTTAGAGCATGGAGTACAACGGTAGGCGGGCAAGTGATAATCTGCAGGTGACTTCAACAATGGTTCGACGGTAGAACCCAGAGCTGGAGAGCCGGAACGGTGCGCGAACAAACAGCTTAACGTTCAAAGCCCCAAGTTTGTAAACGTGTACAAAACCGGTACCGCAGTGACAAATACAAAAATTATCCAGTTAACTTTGCCCCCCTCCCCGTTACTAGGGGAAATATATTTTCATGGGATTTAATTCCGTCGGTATCTTTTTCGTTGCTCGTTGAAGGCACGTGGAGAGTAGGCGTCAACAGTTCTAACGAGAACGGTATGTGGTTAATCCAGAAGGGATACCCCGTGGCTGCGAAGCGGTCATGTAGGGTGCCGGGGCGCACGGGTCAAGGGACTTGGACTATAGGCATCATTGAGAGTCAGTTAGACCCAGCACCGTTCTTAATGCCTTCTTAATACTTCAGTGGCCGAAAGTTATTCTCAGCTCGGTTAAATCTTGCTAATCCGGAACAATGATGAGACGAGTTTGCCACACTTGGAAGCGAATCCTGGTAAGACGATGTCCGCACCAGAAGTCTACACGGATTTGGAAGAGCGTTAAAAGCAAAATAGACGATATTAGCGTTCTAAGATAGATGGATGATCGTCGCAAAAGAATGGATGAAAGGGAGTCTTTTCATCCACGCCCCTCTAACCGTTTAGCATCCCTGTCCACATCGGACTTTGCGAGATGCCGCGAGCCAGGTCCACCATATTCGTTCTTAGGCATGCTGTAATTTCCCTCTATCCCGTCCGTAGGCGACATCCAAAACAGCAAAAACAAAATACATATATTTGGACGATGAAAAGCTTTGTCATTGAATTAATTTTTCCGACGCATCCCGTGTGTATGCAGTACTGCAAAAATAAGTGTGTTGTTTCTCCACACTTTGATTGTATAAATGGATGCAGACATGTGTAAGAAAATAACACACGTAAGTGTGTTGTTTGAACGCATATATCCGTGTTATTTTTACACCGTCATTCTTTTACACACGATAAAACGTGTAAAAAGTGTGTATAGTGTCTACAGCCATTTACAGACGTAAAGTGCGTGAAAACAACACATTTTTTCAGTGCACGCATTATAATCGTCGCATACACTTTCTAAACAGGCTGACATGAGGTCTGGGGGAAGTCTCGATGAATCCCAACAGGCCCGACGGGGGAATCCGTGAATGTAGTTGGCACGGAGCGGTGGCCGAGAGCTGGTCATATCGACGAGTGGAACGAGATGGAGGATAGCCGAGAGGTGCTTACGTGGGTAATATTAATGTCTCGCGGGGATCCTTTACAACCTCATAGCCATCAGTCGCACGCACCGTCGCTCCCTAACCAAGTTAAATGATACCCCCTTGCGGGTATCCAGTGTTTCTCATGTGCAAATGTCACTTGCGGACAAGACACCGCAGGTCCCTTGAATATGGACGTGCCAATCGTTCGGCCGCAATTAGCTTCCGGGACAAAAATCATACCTCGACGTTTGGACTAAGGACTATAGGTGGCGCAGGAGTTTGGTTGGTCAATACTATAGGTGGAATCGGATAGCAGAACAGTTTAGGGATGTTGGTTGTGCGTGTGTGCGTGTGCGTTGAGACTTCTCATGTTCGCTGGTTATAATAATATCGGAGCGCTATAATTTTTGGGATATGAGCACCGTTAAACTCAGGAGGGTAACCAAGCCGCCAGGGACCCATGAATCACACCCTCGTTAACCAACACGCTCTCGTATATACTTGGCCTGCACCTTCGGTGTACCACCACCGGGCGGGCCAGCCTCTTTCCAATCGCTCTTCTCCTTCTCTTCCTCACTCTCCTTCTCTTTGCTTTTCATTCTCCAGTCTTCCTAACTCTGTTGACCCGCCTCTCTCTCTCTCTCTTTTTCGCTTGTTCCCTTGTCCGAAGATTCGCCGGAGCTCGCACGATCAACGCTGCGCAACACCTCGTGGCGAATGCTGAAAACCTGATTCTCCTCGACTCGTCCGTTTAATTCGTGGCATTATTTTCATCAATAAGACGGCGATCTTTGTGAAACTGACAAATGTTTCCGGAAGAGAAAGCGCGGGCTCTGCCTCGAGAAGAACGAGGATAGTTAAGCATCCCATATGTTTCGGGATGAGGACGTGTGGCTAATATACGACGCGGAGTTTGGTGTTCCGTACAGTGCGAGGGTCGAATTCGTTTTGGTAGTCGATTGAAAAGCGTCAGTGGTACCAGCGGGAGGGCCTTGACTAATGGAGCCCGGCTAATTGCTGGCGAAGCCAAATCAATCTCGAGGAGCATAGTTGAGTTGTTAATACGAGAATTGTGGCTTGCTCTAAGCGCCAGCCCTCCTTCTCCCTCACTCTGGGCCTCTTTATCCGGCCTCGTACCCATTCTTCCTACAGCTCCCATACGAAGCTGCGTCGACACTGGGAGTGTCGACAGTTACGTATCGAGACCTGAAGAGCAGTCAAGATGGAAGGTCGGAGTTTGGATCGCCCGTCCGGCAATGTTCGGCGCTCGTCAGATTCTCAACATGTTCGAACGGAATTATGGGAAGGTGAGGCAGAGGTGAAGAAGCGAGAATAATTAATAAAACTTATTCCTTCAAGGGCGTTAGCGGAACCGAAAGGAACTTCGTGTCTGTACGATATAAGAACGTATACGTACATTCGTATAAATTAACGGTGTCCAGTTATACTAATATAGTGGAGGTTAAAAGAAGGGCAGGTTGACTCATGGAGAGAGGAGGATGGCTTGAAGAGAAGAGGAGAAGGTGAGACGCCTCTCCGACGATGAGTTTACTTTTTGCCGGGCTCTAATTAGAGGCCAATTATATCGAGCAGGCGTTCGGCCTCTGCCACACAATGAAGCGAACCGCGTGCTCGCGCGCGTTTAGTATCGATGCGCAGAGTCGATTAACTCCTTATTTGTTGGCCGTTTTGTTGCCTCTACCCGCCTCTAGGGCTCTCGCCCCTTCTTCTTTTCTCCTTTGCAGGTACTTGGATAAACATGCGGGCTAAGGCGTTAGGCCACAGTAACGGGTATAAAATCATGTGCTAATTTAACAATTTTTTTTCGTGTGAAAAAGTCATTCGCTCATGAAATTAATTACACATCTAATTAGTATGAATATCAAGCTGTTAGAAAATATATATGTATATTTTTTTTTCGATGTACAAAATTGCCGACTGCTCGAAACTTCTCGAAACAGCTTTTGTCCAATTGGCGTGACAAATAACTTCGACAATTTTCACTCGATTTACTTCAAATTTCAAAGTTATGTTCCTAATCGTATTTGGCAGAGAAGTACGTACGGAATTTCTGATCAATCGAAGACTTTTCAGCAGTTATAGCGAAATTTTTCACTGAAAATTCATTTCTTAAGGATGTTGAGTCCCAAATCGCAAATGATGATAAAATTCTGAAAATTTGGTATGTTTTTGTATGAAGTATTTCAGAGGTCGTGTAAAAATTTCACGACAATTAGGAAGCTCGTTATTGAACAATTAACATTCACAAATTAAATGTTGTTTTATGGAAACTGATGTAACTTTGCAATAAGTTTTTTTTTTGACCTCTCAATTTTATAATATCTACAATATACTGAAAGCAACGGAAACAAAACGAAGTTTATTGATAAATTTTTTTTAATTTCTTTTAAAAATTGTTCTTACCAAAATGTTAATTTTTTAATAACGAGCTTCCTAATCGTCGTGAAATTTTAACACGACCTCTTAAATACTTCATACAAAAACATACCAAATTTTCCGAATTTTCTTATCATTTTTTATTTCAACCCTTAAGGAGGTTGAAGTAACGATGATAGAATTCTGAAAATTTGGTATGTTTTTACATGAAGTATTCAGGAGGTCGTGTAAAAATTTCATGACGATTAAGAAGCTATTTATCGAACAATTGACATTAACATGTTTCATAGGGACTCAAAATCCTTAAGTTCAAATATCTACAACTTTTGAATAAAACAATATTTTTTCAAATTCCATTCGTACTTCTCTAGAGTATTCTCTACTATTCTAATGTAGATTGACGAGAATTTTTGTTTTTCGTTCTAGGTAATAAATTGTGGATGCTAAATGTCACGCCGCGGAGCTCCAAAAAAAAAAGATAAAAGAAAATATTAGTAGTCGGCCATTTTGTACATCGAATAAAAATATACATTTTCCAACAGCTTGATATTCATACTAAATAGATGTGTAATTCATTTTACGAGTGGATCGCTTTTTCAAACGAAAAAAATTTGTTAAATTCGCACATGATTTTATACACGTTACGGTGGCCTAAGGCCTTAAGGCTCTCACAACGCGACGGATAAGTGATAATCTCCAGCGTCTTCGTGTCGTACATCAAGTCTCGAAGTGAATGTTATTCAGTGAAGAAAGCCTCGTTCAGCTTCTCCTCTTCCAGATGAATCAAATGAGATATCACAGCAGCGTGTTCTTATATATATGCATCTCCAACGTTTCTTCGTACGCCCTTGCGGGCTTTTACAGCCCCGTCACTCTTACCACCTCCCCCCCCTTCCCCTCTGCCACTTTCCAAAGACCTTCCTCCGGCATGCCCGAGCCGCTCTCCCCCCACCCCCCGCCGCAATCCCTCAAGAGGGCACAGGGCAACCGGCGAAAACCTTCCCCCACACTGCCACATTACGTCCAAGTTTCCTTCACAACCGAAAACTCAGCGAAACTGCCTCGGCATTCATCGCGTGAGCCAGTGAGCGGTCACCCATCCGAGTAGCGACCCGGGCCAAAATCGACACAGGCGATCGTCGCATACCGCACGCTCGCTACCATAAAGATCCAATAAAACACGAAATACAAGGTACGCGTGATTATGCGAGAAAAAAAATCCCGTCTATCCGCAGTCGGGGCAAGTGATTCGCGAGAAGTCCGAACGTCTAAACACGATACGTGTGCACCGTCCCATAAAATAGTCGTAATCGAGTAGTTGCGATCTATCGTGGCCATTATACCAAAGTCAGACAAATTCGAGCCCGCTAATAAGCTTACGGGCGCTATAATGACGAAGCTCTCGGAAGCCGCGGGGGTTCGCGAGGGATCTTGATAGTGCGTTCCTCCTTATATACATATACAGAAAGGTATATATGTAATTTACAATACGCTTTGAGTAGTATATACGCATGGCTGCGCACCGAACACGCTCCCGTCCACGCAATGACGTTGCTGTGTAGGTATATAAGAGCTCGAGCTGTCCGTGTGCACTCGTATAGCAGTGCGTCAATGTGGACTACTATAATAGAGATTTCATATGCTAATTCGTTGATTAACAATCTCGAAGATGAACGTAAGCGTGTACATTGCTCAACACGTATGTGTATGTGAGCATCGTATGAGGTATTGATGTATATATATACTTATATGAATGTGTGTGTGTGTATATATGTATATGTGTGTATGTACAGAGATGTTGATCAGTCGGTGAAGAAGCGAAATGCACGAGGCTCGAAAAACTTGACTGGAGAGGCTTGTGATTTCCTTAGTGATTTTACAGCAGCACAAGACTGTCCAAAGACGATACAGGCAAGTCACGAGTAACGTCACTTTGGTGTCTGCCTTTGATTTTGTTGAAACTCGTGTATGTGGTGGAGCATCAACAATTAGATACGTAATTTTCGAATCGGCGGATCAATGGATTCAAGGGGTAAACCACCCTTTGAAGTGAAGCAGGCCAAGGGTTGATCTTGCAGTTTCAGGGGGGGCTATCTGTTGAAAAGCGAAAGTAATTTGGATTTTCACACTGATGCATTTTTATCCTCCGAATTCACTATTCGTTTCCTACAAAATGCTTCATTTTTATGAAAAATCGTCTAATGTGTACGGGAACACGCTTTTCCCGCTTAGCTGGAGTAATTTTGAGTTTTCCACAAAAACCCCGTGGTATTTGTAATCGACGGAGATTTTTTCATCGGATAGACCCATATAGAATGGTGCAAAAAGTCGATGATCCGGCTCGGAAATTTTGCCAAAAATCGTAAAATTATCGGGGCTCAATGAATAATACGGCGTTTTATAGGACAAACGATAACGGAGAGAATGAAGTTGAGCAAAGACACTTCCTCTTTGGCCAAGGTGAGAAAAAAAATTGTACTAAATTTTTTTTTAAGTCGATTTCGATCTATCTTCGTTCCCTCAATGCGAATTTGACGTTAATTGCCTGCGAAAGCCTCAGTTTCTATTAAAAATCATCGAATGTGTAGGGAAACACGTGTTTCGCATTTGATGATCGTAATTTCCAATTTTCGACGAAAATTCCGTGATATTCGTAACCGGCGGAAAATGTCCTACCACATAGATGGTTGAAATGTTGTAATAGTCGAAAAAAAAAGTGTTCGACCTTTCCGGCCACTTTTTCGAAATTCCCGAAGTCCTCCAATTCCAAACAGCCGTAGGCGGCGGTCCTATTTGATTCACGGAAACTTACGGCAGAGGGGGGAATCATTCGAAAAGGATTTTCATCCCCCTTACAAGTTATATCTTGTCAAACGTTGGGAATAAGAATTTTTTTTCGTTGAGGTCTGTGACTCTAGAGCCGTTTTGTTACTCGCAAGCCCCACGGTCCTATAAGTACCTACCTACTCGACGAGAGGATATTTATTCATAACGATTCGAAAAGCTCCCGAGGCCAGCTACATCGATACACACCAAAACATGCAGGTTTTCATTGAAAAGTTTGAAATTGATCTTCACGTGACCTTGAAAAATGCCACCAAGGTTAAGGAAGCTTTCCAGTGTGACAGCCTGAAAAATCGCTGTTTTTCGCGATTTTTTTTTTTAAAGAAAAAATAATCTAATGGGTCTGGTTTTTTTTCGTATATTAATTGGGTATTGAAGAATACAAAACAATTTTTTAAAGATCGATTTATTTATTAATTAATATCTATAAAAATGATGAAACAATTGTTGCAGAAAATGCACTTGGATGTGGTGTCCACGTTGGGGGTCACAATTTTGATCTGAAACAAAAAACACAAAAAGATTATTGATCGGTATATAATTGGCTTTCGTGCTATGGAGGCTTTTTTTTTTTTTTTTTGCAAACATGGCGCCGGTTTGAACAAAAAGTATCGATTTTAGCATTTTTTTTGGCAGTTTTTTTACAAAAAAATAGGAAGATGTCAAAAAAAAAAAGCTTCCATAGCACGATAAACAATGACGTTAAGAATATTGTGTAAAAAATTCAACTCGATAGCTTTAAAACTCTGCCCTCCAAGTTGGACACCGTTTTGAAAAATGCTGTTTCGAGAAAAACGCGTTCAAAGTTTCGCTGTAGCTGTAGCGCTCCGTTGCCTTCTTCCAAGAAATGCTGTACAGTAACCGAAATAATCTGAATTTCGGCATGAAAATTTCAGGGAATATTCGGAAGAGTGTATACTATTCGATAAAGCAAAAAAAAAAAAAATCGATTTTTTGAAAATTTCACACTGGAAAGCTCCCTTAACTCAAGGATTCCTGCTCTTTCCTCCATCAGAGCAGAACAAACTTCATCCGAAACATTATCCCCTGCGGTGCGTAGTTTGCGAGATACGAGCCCGTGACACTTGGTTGGGACACCCTGCAAACGATTTTTCCTTGGAGGGATTCACAATCGATTGAATCATTTGGCTGGAGTAAGTAGGTGTCCAAGGGCTGTCGAGCTTGCGGCGTGTATCCGGTGAGGATGGACAGACATCCAGGACACAATGGTCGCGACCGAGGAAGTGAGACGAGATCGTGTCACGCTGAGCGTGGCCGCGATCACACCTCTCATCGCTGTGGGACGTCCGAGCGAGAGAAGCAGGCCTGATTAAATTATGGCATCCCGCGTGTGCCTCACCGGACCAGTCGGCGCGACCTGTTTCGTGCAATATCCTCGCTCATGAGTCTTCATTCTCCTCACGAACCGCGGGGCTCGATTCTTTTCCCCTGCTGGCGCGAAGACGTTGGTGAGGCGATCGAGGACGATAGGCTCCATCGTGGGCGAGGTGGTCGCGATAGGGGAGCAGATTGTGGAGCCGCAACTTTGGCTGAGGGAACTCGCCACAATGCCCCAACTGGCAGGCATGTGTGAGCAGGCTTTGAAGACAACCCGTCATGTGAAGTCAGTCGCGAAAGTCCCCCAAATCATTTTGTTTGGTCAAGCGGATCATCCGAAGGGCTATGACGATAGGCTCATTGAAGAACTAAAATTGACCACATTCGTTGGAACGGAGAACCAAAAGTGGTCCAGCTACATGCGTAGATGTCATGCTGGAAGGACCAGTTTTCATGCCTATAAAAACTAGGTGTGTTTGACGTGTGTTCAAGGTATGTAGAAGTGACACAACATAAAGGCGAGACACGCGTTGCCATATTGATTCTACACACTTATGCATTTGGTAACACTTAATGCGTTAAAATTACACACGTTGGTGTGCAATTTTTACGCATTAGATTATTACACACCTTCGTAGCTGTCCCCACAAACAAAACGCTTATTGAAACACACATAAAGTGTGTACAATCAACATACAAGACGCATATTTACACACGTTGAACTAAACAATACACGTTGATAGCAACACACGAGCAAAAACAACACGGGAATAAGCAACACAGTTTACGTGTGTTAATTGCGAGTGATTGATCATATGTTTAAAAAATTACCTTGGTTACGCCATCACGTGAAACTCGTTAGTTGGTTTGACATTTATTGATTAACTGGTTAACAAGACCACATTTGATCTTCAATTAACCGGTTAACGGGTTCAACTAACATCTTAGGTCAATGTCAAACATGTAGGCTATGTAGGCCATGTAGGCCACGGTCAACAAATCCATCGTGTGCCTACTCGCATCATACTACATCATCATAATGTATTTAGAAAAGACAACCATCAAAACTGTAAGTATATAATTAACTTTATAATTAATATAATTCATACAATCAACACAGCATAATGTATAGGTAATCTCCAATAAATACATATATTTTGACGATGAAAAGCTTTGTCATTGAATTAATTTTTCCGACGCATCCCATGTGTATGCAGTACGGCAAAAATGAGTGTGTTGTTTCTACAAGTTTATAATACTAACTTTATAATTTATAATACTACTTTATGATACTAACTTTATAATACTAACTTTATAGTACTAACTTTATAATTAATATAATTCATACAATCAACACAGCGTAATGTATAAGTTATCTCCAATAAATACATATATTTTGACGATGAAAAGCTTTGTCATTGAATTAATTTTTCCGACGCATCCCATGTGTATGCAGTATTGCAAAAATGAGTGTGTTGTTTCTACAACTTTATAATACTAACTTTATAATTTATAATACTACTTTATGATACTAACTTTATAATACTAACTTTATAATTAATATAATTCATACAATCAACACAGCGTAATGTATAAGTAATCTCCAATAAATACATATATTTTGACGATGAAAAGCTTTGTCATTGAATTAATTTTTCCGACGCATTCCATGTATATGCAGTACTGCAAAAATGAGTGTGTTGTTTCTACAAGTTTATAATACTAACTTTATAATTTATAATACTACTTTATAATACTAACTTTATAATACTAACTTTATATACTAACTTTATAATACTAACTTTATAATGAATATAATTCATACAATCAACACAGCGTAATGTATGAGTAATCTCCAATAAATACATATATTTTGACGATGAAAAGCTTTGTCATTGAATTAATTTTTCCGACGCATCCCATGTGTATGCAGTACTGCAAAAACGAGTGTGTTGTTTCTACACACTTTGAGTGTGTAAATGGCTGCGGACCCTTTTTTCACGTCTTAACGTGTGTAAGAAAATAACGCACGTAAGTGTGTTGTTTGAACGCATATATACGTGTCATTTTTTTTCCACACGTTAAAACGTGTAAAAAGTGTGTATAGCCCTTAACACACGTAAAGAGCATAAAAACACACACTTGTTTTTGCAGCGATAGCTGAAACGGTGGGCCATGCGATGGAGAATTAATGTTCGTCTTCTCGTCATCGTCCTGTCCCCACTGAAGACCGAAAAGCAGTTTTTCCCGCTACACGCGCTACCGAAACGAGTGCGTTTCACGACCAAAGGGACAGTCCAACGGCGATCGGTCGTCGATGAAGAATATCAAGGTCAAAGTCCGGTCGTGGCTTCACGAGTTGAGACTTTGAAAACAGTCGTGGAATAAAGGAATCTGGGAATGAAAAATAATGTGCCTGCCGGCGCAACGAGCAAACTCGCACACGTATGAGTATTTATACACGCGAAAAAAGGGAGAACGAGAGAAAGCGGAGAGGGCGCGCACGTGAATAAGCGACGGGCTGTATAGCTGTGTGTCCCTCTGGCACAGTATGATGCCGATCCTATCTGAACTGGCTAATATAGTTGTCGTGAATATCTTAAGGCCCAGGGCATTGCATTCCGCGCGATAGCTGTCTCTACCGATCCCTGCGCGGTGGTGTTGGTGCATGCCGTTTGCCCGCGGCCCGCCGCGGGGCGTCCATTCGATCTGGCGAAAGCATCTGCTAATTCGGAATCATGGGAATTTGATTGGGGGGGGGGGGGCTACGGGACTACGAGCGTCCGTGCCAGTGTGAAAAAGAAAAACACGCTCGCTATACGAATTCGCCTCGAAAATCTTTCGTCTCTTATTCGCACCCTCCCCCGTTCCTTCTTTTACCTTTTCTTCGCTACCTTTTTTTTTCGCGACGTAAAATCGGCTTTATTCATTTTATTCCAACCGGTTCGGCCAATTGTCTTGCTTGTCAGCTGCGATCCTAAATATATTGTCAAGAGACATGTATATGGACTTGCAAAAATATATGTGTACTAGGGGGGTTGAGAAAAAATTATTTTTTCTTCCGCGCTACTCAACGGAAAATGTTACTACGTTATGGAAAAGTAATTCGTGCAAAATTTGAACGGTCTAAACATTTTTTTAGGTAGGGCTAGAACGACTTTTCCCTTATTTTCCCTTACTCTGCAAGGGTCCGAACATGGCACCCGACCAGGTCCCTTGGAGGCCGGTCACACTTTGTCGACGAGGGCTTAAAGAGGCTTATGAATCAGGGCCCGACTGGTTGCCTCAACAGAATCCGATCGAAGCCATGAAGCAACCCTATTACTGCCCTTTAATTATCAGCTTTATTAGTGGATACATATCAAGCGAGATTGGTCAGAAGTATCTCGAAAATGGATAAGCGATTGTAAAAAAAATTGTTTTTAATCATTCCACATTTATTGGTACGAGAGCGCCAGATAACGTTGTGCTTTTGCGTAATGGATACGTCGCGGAGATTAACAAAATTTTCGGACGTAACGAGTCTGAAGAATGTTTGTACATTGAAGCAAAAGTGTGGAAAAAAAAACAAATGTATTCATGTACCCAATAAAGTCTTAAAAAAAGTCTTAGAAAAAGTTTAAAAAAACTATGTTTGTATTGCGAAATTTATTTTCCAAACATGATGAATGTTTATAGAATACAAATTATTTATAGTAAAATTCCACGTGTATGTTTATTTTAAGTGACCTAACCTAGTGTTTTATCGATACTTGCCACTTTAAATATATCACATCTATGGAAGTAAGTCTAAAAACTAGAAATTCTTAAAAATAACTTTGGAAATATATTGTATGCCGTGTAACAACCACTGCCCTGATGAATCCCGTCTGGGCCCTTTATCATTTTCCTCGCTACAACCTCTTTTGAACAAGTTACCCAACCCTGTTATTTTCCTGTCGGGGCCGAGTCCGATTGTGTTGTGGAAAGCCCTAGTACGGAATCCATATTCAAACCCTCACGGGCCCCGAATTTTTTTATGGCTGCCCTCCTAATTTCTTTCACGAGTTTTCGTCAATTTTTTTTCTTCACTTGTTTTCTTACTCCAAAACAGCATATTACTAAAAAAACACGCATACTTGTTAGACGTTCAGTGCTGTAAACACCGTGTTATTGTTCATCAAGTGGTTGATATAATTTTCACAACCGAATTACATATATTGATTCTTAATCTGTAAATACAAATTGTTTATCGTAAAAAAAATATTAAAATAAAAATCGTGTATTGTTACAGCAAAAATTAAATCAAGACATACATTGGATCACGCACTAACATTTTCTGCATCGATATTAAAAAAAATGAATACGCTAATAATCATGAAGAAAAAAAACATGAAAAGGGCGTTTGGCACTAACTCAAAAATTGTTCAGAACCCTCAAGTTTTGCAAAACTTTCGTTTTCTTAACATACTTCAATTTTCCGTTGAGAAAAAAAATCGATTTCTTTCAACCACCCTAATGTATACCTATTATACATTAGGGTGGTCTATTGTAATGAAAAATGGGAAGTGCAAAAAGAAAATAACTCTTTTTGACACACCCGTGTATATGTACACCCGTGTATGTATTAGGGGGTTGCGTATGAAACCGCCCGCTGAGCCCGTGCAGAAACTGTCGTAGGGATCCAATTGGATCCCTATAATTGTCTCTACTTCCTGATAGGGATGCAATGAGTAATCGCCAGACGCGGATTCAATCATGTTTCAAATGTAGATTTGCAAAAATCAACCTAATGAAGATGCGTTGATAAAATATTTTCGCCAGGGAAAAGATAAGGAGATGAATATTCGTGCGCCCGCAAAATGGGCCGGTTAAGGAGGTACGATCACTTCCACGGGGTCAAAAAAGAGTCTAAATTTATTTTACCCACAGCTGTTCTGATCGATGTTTACTTACGTTGATTATTCGTGTTATCGATTATAGTGTGCCAAATGTTGTGGTAAATAATGAATTTATTGCACGTGAACAAATAAAAACTGAAAAACTAGATTGTCAATGACTCGGTAGTAATCGTCGTAATAATATTAAGGGAGCTTTCCAGTGTGAAATTTTCAAAAAATCGATTTTTTTTTTGCTTTATCGAATAGTATACACTCTTCCGAATATTCCCTGAAATTTTCATGCCGAAATTCAGATTATTTCGGTTACTGTACAGCATTTCTTGGAAGAAGGCAACGGAGCGCTACAGCTACAGCGAAACTTTGAACGCGTTTTTCTCGAAACAGCATTTTTCAAAACGGTGTCCAACTTGGAGGGCAGAGTTTTAAAGCTATCGAGTTGAATTTTTTACACAATATTCTTAACGTCATTGTTTATCGTGCTATGGAAGCTTTTTTTTTTTTGACATCTTCCTATTTTTTTGTAAAAAAAACTGCCAAAAAAATGCTAAAATCGATACTTTTTGTTCAAACCGGCGCCATTTTTGCAAAAAAAAAAAAGCCTCCATAGCACGAAAGCCAATTATATACCGATCAATAATCTTTTTGTGTTTTTTGTTTCAGATCAAAATTGTGACCCCCAACGTGGACACCACATCCAAGTGCATTTTCTGCAACAATTGTTGCATCATTTTTATAGATATTAATTAATAAATAAATCGATCTTTAAAAAATTGTTTTGTATTCTTCAATACCCAATTAATATACAAAAAAAAACCAGACCGATTAGATTATTTTTTCTTTAAAAAAAAAAATCGCGAAAAACAGCGATTTTTCGGGCTGTCACACTGGAAAGCTTCCTTAATCGTCGTATACACAGGTCTGAATAGGAAATATTCGTGTTACGCGAGTGTAATGCGTGTGTCGAACAGGTTTTATTTAAATCCGAGGACTCCGGCACGGGGACGCGAGAATGAGGCGAGATAAAAATTGAGAATGTAGCTGCGATCGGCGCGATCCGAGCGCCGCTCCCTCGGGTCACTGCCAGAGCATCTCAATTAATTCCCGCGACTCATTAAGGCCCAAATTCACCGCGAAATTTAGGGCCCGTATCGCAGGAAACCCGCGTTGGATCCCAAATTGTCAGGGTACTTCTTGCAATATATACAATACGATCCAAAAGAACGAAACGATTTTTCGAATTTCCGATCCCAACAAAAAATCTCGCACTTAGACGAAAAAAGGACAAATCAATTTTTTTTTAAATCTTTTTTTATTTTTTTTCAGATCTTAGATTTTTCTAGATTTTAGATTAAATGTTTTTTTAAATCTGTCTGCCTTTTTTTCAGTCGATAGGTGGCGCTGAACACGCAGGGCTTTTTTTTTGCGATTTGCATACTCTTACGGCGTCCCGTTCAATTTTTCGAGAAATGCTGGCAAATCGTTCTTGAAGGAACCCAAAAGAGCAAATTCAAGCTTTTAGTTAGATTTCCCAAAAAAAATCTTATTTTTTCGCATATTTATTCAACTCCGTGTACGGCAGTGTACATTTTGACCGGAGCCTTGTACCTCGAGAAATACTGAGATGCAAAAAAGTTGTATTTCTCAAATTGGAGTATCGTGGAATTGTTTCAGAATTTTTCTGCTTTTTTTGTTAAAATGCATCCGAGGTATAGATTTATTTATTATTTAGATGCTAATTTTTCATAAAATGCACAATAGAAGGGAAGACTTCTGCATTTTTATATTGTTATTACGTGAATAAGAAAAATGTTTTCTTGTTCATTTCTCAGTTCCTGTAGACAATAACGTATATTTTTTTCAAAATTTAATTCCGGATTGTGGCTAACGCTCCAACCTCCTTAACGGGCTCCTGAAGATTGAATGAAAAAGTCACGTTGATATGTCCATAAATATATATATATATGCCCCTCGCGATGACACGATTAAAATTAGCTTGGCTAATAACATTACGGATAATTCAATGATCCGTTTCAATTAATTGCAATAAGTAGGCAACGAATCAATAGTTTCTGTCTCCTTCTTACGATTAATCGGTCGGGACTGCGAGTGCCATTTACGAAACAAATTCGTATCTCTTGATTCGTGTTTTGATATGGAAAATAAGAAGAAACGAATCGATGGTAATGGAACGTCGATTTATATACGTATACATATACATACACACACACACACACGCATATATACATATATATATATATATATATATATAATATAATATAAATATTAATATAAATATATATAGTTAGCATAATAATCGCCAAGCGATAAGTCAAAGTGGACGTATCTTTATGCGTTTTTTTTTCTTTCGCTCGTACACACATAGCATGGAAACCGGACGAAGTCCGCGCGAGATTAATCATTTGGGGCGATCGATCATCCCCGGATTCCTCGAGCAAGCAAACATGTCCACTCCGCTGGTGTGAGAGTGAAAAAGGTCGTGACTAGCGCCATCTGGTGTGCGAATCGGGCCTGAGTTGTGCCCTTTTGTCCGCCATATATATATATATATATATATATATATATATATATATATATATATATATATATATATATATATGAATACGTGTATATACGCGAATAATCTGCCCCGTAGTCGCACAAGATCATGCTATGGGGATCGGGAAGTTCCAGCCCTGCGAGATGCCTCGCAGGCCCAACAAGAGGGTCCGAGAGTCATCTCTCTCTCTCTCTCTCTCTCTCTCTCTCTCTCTCTCTCTCTCTCTCTCTCTCGCTCTTGCGCTTGAACGCGAGGGATCGAGCGCGCACGCGCTTTTGCACCGTTTTGCGGCGAACGCGAGATCGGTTCCGTAGATTCGCAGGATTCTGGGCACATTTCTCGCATTTTGGGGGAAAAAAAAATTCCGAGGACACGTGTTGCTGACGCGAAGATTCGCAGGTTTTATTGGGATTCGTTGGATGTTTCTTGCGTGCGCGCCAAACTCTCTGTCGCCCTCTGTCTCTCTTTTGGTCTACTATGTATACAGGGTGTTAGGACGGTCGATGCAAGGCCTTAAGGGGGTGGGAGGTCACCTCGTTAGGAACGTATCCAACCTAGGTTACCTTAGTCCAAAGTCTAAGGATTTCGCGTTATCACGGTAAGCATGATTTTTGGAAAATTTCACATAATTAGGTACTAGCTCGTTTACTTATGTTAACGCGTTACCCCCACTTGTAGCGCAAAAAAGGCCTTTTTCATGAATTTTTTTAAAGAACACTACAAAACTTTTTTAATCGATCAATATGCCATCTTAAAGAACACATCTTGAAGAACTTTCAGTAATTTTTTTATTGAAAAATATTACATTGTTCAGTGGCAAATGGCCGTCAATGAAATAATGTTTTTATATACACGGTTTGCGGTGACCAACATTGCGGCGAAGTGGATCATCTGAAAAAAAAAATGCGGATGGATTTAGTCAAATATAAGTATAAACTCGTCTTTAATCGAAGGATTTTAAAAAATATTCATTTTTCACAAAATGGCGGACAGTCAAAGTTAATGGTTCGATTTTAACGAAAAAAACGGCCGTCTTTTGGCTATAAAACGGCCATTTTTTTCGAAAAAAAAAATCGAACGATTAAAGACTACATTTTTATGTATTAAATAAGCCTGCAAAATTTCAAGAAGGTCGGTTCATTAGTGTTCGAGTAATCTTGGTCACCGACTTCAGAAATGCCATTTTGATAAAAACGCGTTTAAAGTTTCAATTTTAGTTCTTCAATTCACGGATTCTTCTCTTTCAACGCTCATATCTCAGTCAATTTTGTTCGGATCGACTTGAAATTTTCAGGACATATTCTCAGATACTTATACTTCAAAAAAATGCAATAACACAAAATCGATTTTTCCAAAATCGCAAGTGGGGGTAACCCCTTAAGGCCACAGTAACGGGTATAGAATCATGTGCGAATTTAACAATTTTTTTTCGTATGAAGAAGTGATTCACTCATAAAATTAATTACACAGCTATTTAGTATGAATATCAAGCTGTTAGAAAAAATATATTTTTTTTTTCGATGTACAACATGACCGACTACTGACGTTTTCTCTTGTTATCTTTTTTTTAGGCGCTCCGCGGCGTGACATTCAGCATCCACAATTTTTGACCTCGAACAAAAAACAAAAATTCTCGTCAATCTACGTTAGAATACCTAGTGAAGTACGTACGGAATTTAAAAAAATATTGTTTTATTCAAAAGTTGTAGGTATTTGAACTTAAGAAATGAATTTTCAGTGAAAAATGTTGTGATGATTGCTCATAACATGAAAAGTTTTCGATTAATCAGAAATTCCGTACGTACTTCTCTGCGAAATGCAATTAGGAACATAACTTTTAAATTTGAAGTAAATCGAGTTAAAATTGTTGAAGTTATTTGTCACGCCAATTGGAAAAAAGTTGTTCCGAGAAGTTTCGAGTAGTCGGCCATTTTGAACATCGAAAAAAATATATATATATTTTCTAACAGCTTGATATTCCTACTAAATAGATGTGTAATTAATTTTATGAGTCAATCACTTTTTCATACGAAAAAAATGGTTAAATTCGCACATCATTTTATACCCGTTACTATGGCCTAAGCCCTTAATGCTATTTTTTCAAAAATAGCATTAACATGAGAGGTATTTTAATTTTTTGACAAGTTTTTGATTACTCAACACGTCCCATTTACGTGACGTGTCTGTCGATTGAATACGTATTAAGCTAAGACGCAAATAAAATGTTAGCTACCAATTATTGTCCGCTTGAACATTATGAAGGAGTCGGTACGTAATTTTGGGAAATTTTCCAAAAATCATAATTACCGTAATAACTCGAAATCGTTAGACTTTGGAGTAATGTAACCTAGGTTAGTTATGTTCTTAACGAGGTGACCTATAGCCCCGTTAAGGCTCTGCATCGACCTTCCTAACACCCTGTATATGTATATGTTGAAAAAAGTGATTTTGAAGATATTTGACGTCGAGGACCTTTGCTCTAGTCAGCTCATCGTCCCTATACCCAACATTATAAATTGCCAGTGGATCAAAAGAATGAGGGGGGGGGGGATGCATTAATGCAACCTTGAGCTTGAAATTACAAAAATATGATATTTGTGTCGCTCAACTTCATAGCCTACGGTCTTAACTTTAATCAGCAACAAAGATTTCGTGAAAATTCCAAAAATTCCTCGCGTCATGACGATTTTTCCAAAGAGGCAGATTGCCCGATGTGATAGCCCGATGGGCTGCGATTTACCCTTTTTTCCTCTGCCTTCTTCTCGAAACTGAATTTCATGATGATTTTGAAGCTTGCACGATTGGAATGCAACGAAAATTCACTCGGTACGATTTACAAAATTTCTTTTTGGTTCCATCAGGTCACGAACGTCATTGAAATACTTTCGCGTATTCTCATCAGAGATTCGCAATCACACGTGCAAAAAACGCTTCACAATGACAACAAAAACGAACAAATAAAAAATCAAGAAATCGTTCCATTCGACCGCTGAAAATGTCAACATCATATTCATATTCGAACGATTCAAGTGTACTCTCAAAACCTATTCGTCCAATTTATTTCGAATTCTTACACAGCACACTTCGTAACATTTTTCACCGTACACCCGGATGATTTTTCCAACATGCTTATTCACTTGTTAGTAAGAAATTATCATACTTGTCGTTTGTTGTCGAAAATCGAACTTTTCGTTTCTACGCGTTTCCCATAATAAGCGACGAATTCTTTTTGCTCTTATTCGGCACCGTGTGCACCATAAATTGCGAATCATCCCCTCGTCGTGTACATTTGTATTTTTGGTTACGTTGCGGTATCGCTTGTCGACGGCGTTAACGAGATTCAAATGCCAGTTCGCGTCTCCGCATAACTGATCCCATTCGTTACCGTAGTTAGGCGAAAGTAAGACCCCCTGCCAATTACCGGCTCTCAAAGCTCCGGTTTGCTGGCAGAGATAATCGCGAGCGGCTCTTGCCAGTATCCTTGATGCTGGGCCGCTTCCCGATGGCTGGCCCAATTTTATATATATATATATATATATATATATATATATATAGATATATATACACGTATGGTGATTAAAAAAATCGATTTTTTGCTCAACGGAAAATTGAAGTATGTTAAGAAAAAGAAAGTTTTGCAAAATTTAAGTACTCTAAACAATTTTTTAGTTCGTTCTCAGACGCCTTTTTCACGTTTTTTTTCATGATTATCGGAGTATTAATTTTATTTAAATATTTTTTTTTACCATAAACAATTTGTATTTGCAGATTAAGAATCAATATATGTTATTCGGTTGTGAAAATTATATATATCACTTGATAAACAAGAACACGGTGTTTACATCATTGAACGTCTAACAAGTATGCGAGCTTTTTTGGAGCAATATGTTGTTTTGGAGTAAGAAAACAAATGAAGAAAAAAAATTGACGAATAATCAAAAATTTAAAGTCGTTTGAGCACTATCTAAAAAATGTTTAGACCTCTCTAATTTTGCATGAATTACTTTTTCATAACGTAATAACATTTTTCGTTGTGTAACGCGAAAAAAAATTAATTTTCTTTTCAAATACCCTAATATATATATGTATATTCACAAATGGGACTGGTAACCAAGCAGCGCTCTTTCTTTTTTAAGATCTGCACATATACATCGTCGGTCTATTATCGTGGCCATATCAGCGTGTTTGTGTATATATATATATACACATATATTATATGAGGCAAGGCTTCAATAAAAAGCGAAAAAATAAAAATCTCGACGGGCAGAGTCGTTAATTTTCCAACGATCCTATTTCCCTAATTAATCGTTGCCTCCGGCGGCGGCGACTGCGACGGCGGCTACGACGAGGACGACGACGACGACGACGACGATGACGATACCCGAGCAATCACAGGCGCGTTATATAGCTGGAGAGAATTCCCTTCCGCCTTCGAGATGAGCGTCCGCTCGTATAATTTCTCTTTTTCTTTCGTAAGCTGTTTTTTGTTGGCGTCCCATTTAAAAAAAAAATAATCTGTATCGTTCTCCAGCTCGATCATTCGTCCTGACGCGTTTTATTTATGTTGATTTAATGACAATGTGGCGTTTTTGGGTACATTCGGATTTTTCCTATTGATATTAAGGTGGTGGAGAGTAGCTCCACGGGTTCTGGGAAAAAGCGGATTCCAAGACGAATTATTCATTTGCACGAGCGGGGGGGGGGGGGGGGTGGTTCTTTAGATTTTTTGTGGAGGGACTATTGGCGTGACGAAGTTGGGATTTTACACGCAGTTGATAGGTAGATTTGGGAAGAAGGAATTTTGGTTTTGTTGACAAATATTTATGAACAATAACGCTACTGTATGGAGGCATGGTGAAGGTTGTTCTGGCAAGTGGAATCATCGCAAATGAAAAATAAATTTGAAATGACATTTCGTGCGATCGGATGCTTTGTTGAAATGTTGAAAATTACGAAAATGGCGAGCTGCAGAAAAAGAAGTTCGATTTTCGACTAAAAACACAGAGCTTGAATATTTTGTTATTAACAAATGGATTGACATGTCCAAAAAAACGTCCGGTCGTACGATAGAAAATGTTATGCTCTGTCCTGATTTGAAGTGAATCGAACGAATAGATTTTAAGCGATTAGGCTACTGTGGAAATGTCAAAGAATTAATTGTTGCGAGGCAAATCAAATTTGAAGAGGACGGACCAATATATGGTGGGGAAATGGTAGATTGAAGGTAAACTTATGAATACAACGATAGAACTGCTAGTTTAACTTTAAACGCGTTTTTCTCGATACTATGTTTTCCAAATCGGTGTACACGATTTTTCGACATCTAATGAACGGATTGATTTGAAATTTGGTAAACTTATTCAGTTTAATAGTGTAGTTTAGTCTTGGCGACGTTTTTCTTCTTAGCTTTTTTAAATTATCAGTTATTAGCAATAACGATGTTATTTTTTTTTCGAAAAAAGAAATTCCTTTTTTTTTTCAAAGAAAAACAATCGTACGGAAATATCAGTCAAGTCTTAGCCAAAGTTAGCTATTTTAAGAAGAAAAAAAACTCATTTTTTTGTTTCACATCAACTGGATGGCCGAAATCAAATACACAGGTGAGCCCCTGACCTTCAAAGGTCCTTTACGAGATTGTTCATAACTTCTTGAATTATTATTATTTCTCTAAAATTTCGCATATAGCTTTCCTAATTTACACACAAATAAATGTTTAAACGATTATTCAATCATCTCACGAATTCCTTCAAAATCAATTTTTCAGATAACCCTGTTTTTCGATTCATCCCAATAGCCTAACCCCTTAAGATGCGACTTGCACCATTTCATAAAGCATAATGTTCCAAAAAATTGCAAAAGAAAAAAACAGTCAATCCCAGCGAGGCGATTCTCCGTGGCCCATCGGGCGATTCGAGCCTTCAATAAAATCCTCACATCGTGATCAGTTTTCCGAATGTTTACAAACTCTACCTCAAATAAGACTTAAAACTCCAAACGCCAGAAACTTTTATCGGACTTCGCCACAAAAAAATCATATTTGCCAAATCGCATCTTTATGCAGACCCCTTAAAAGCACTTGATTCGTTAATGCAGTAATCCCCTAATGCAGGGCATCCCGATGCAGAGTCCGTTCGTAATACGTGTCCGAGTGGGATTACGTATGCAACGTGTGAGGCTACGTATATGTACGAGCATGCAGACCGCGCCATGTAGACATCGTCAACGGCGAATAGTTATTGACTTACGATTCACGTTGCATCGCTGATTTCCTTCTTGCGACGTTACCGTCGCTCACCCTATACACGAATACGCCTAAACACGCATATGCATATGAATATGCAATGCGACCCAATATACGCACTGTGTGTACAAACATTAACGACGAGCGCGAAAATATGAATTATTTCAAGAGTTGCGCGCGCCTGTGTATGCCAATTGATTCAAGGAAAGGAATTAATTGGAGAGGCTACTTTCGCTCGTGTTTGAGTTTGCGGGTTATCGTAATTGCATCTATATTTCTCGTAACGCAGCTCGTTCTACACATCTCACGTGTTTGCATCGGTGCACAACTCTGGGGGAGATAATGTATCTTTAATTATATGTATATAAATGTATACGTCGATATATATATATATATATATATATATATATATATATATATATATATATATGCGTGCGTGTTTGTGCGTGTGCATGTGTGTGTGTGTGTGTGCGCGCGCGTGTATATATACATATGGTTGTCTGTATCCGCCGTCGTATATTTGCCTCGTCTTATTTCGCGAATGATTATCCAAAGTACACGCTATCTTGTTCCGGAATTAGCGTGAATATAAAATATACATACATACATACATACACACACACACACACATATATATATATATATATATATATATATATATATATATATATATATATATATATATATATAACTGAAACTAGTAGATGGGTGGATAATTACAAAATTATATTACAATAATATATTTAAGGCGTTACCCCTACTTGTAGCGCAAAAAAGGCCTTTTTCATGAATTTTTTTAAAGAAAACTACAAAACTTTTTTAATCGATCAATATACCATCTTAAAGAACACATCTTGAAGAACTTTCAGTAATTTTTTTATTGAAAAATATTACATTGTTTAGTGGCAAATGGCCGTCAATGAAATAATGTTTTTATATACACGGTTTGCGGTGACCAACATTGCGGCGAAGTGGATCATCTGAAAAAAAAATGCGGATGGATTTAGTCAAATATAAGTATAAACTAGTCTTTGATCGAAGGATTTTAAAAAATATTCATTTTTCACAAAATGGCGGACAGTCAAAGTTAATGGTTCGATTTTAACGAAAAAAAACGGCCGTTTTTTGGCTATAAAACGGACATTATTTTTTCGAAAAAAAAAATCGAACGATTAAAGACTACATTTTTATGTATTAAATAAGCCTGCAAAATTTCAAGAAGATCGGTTCATTAGTGTTCGAGTAATCTTGGTCGCCGACTTCAGAAATGCCATTTTGAGAAAAACGCGTTTAAAGTTTCAATTTCAGTTCTTCAATTCACGGATTCTTCTCTTTCAACGCTCATATCTCAGCCAATTTTGCTCGGATCGACTTGAAATTTTCAGGACATATTCTCAGATACTTATACTTCAAAAAAATGCAATAAAAAAAATCGATTTTTTCAAAATCGCAAGTGGGGGTAACCCCTTAATTCATTTTATAACGCTCTATAGTATCTTCATAAAATACGAAACCAATTGAATTATATTATTAAACAAATAGTTTTGTAATTATACAACGTGATCGAAAACATCATATATATATATATACATGTCTAAAGTTTAGGACACTCCAGATAATTTTGGAACTTTTGATCCCTTTGAATAACAGGAAAATCAGATTAGCATAATATAATTAATTATATAGAGCTATATAGTATCTTCGTAAAATAATAAATGAGATAAATTATATTATGCTAATATTATTTGGCAATTGTCCAGTGATCGAAAGTTTTGCAATTATCTGAAGTGTCTGAAAACTTTTCACTGGTAGTGTATATTTATTTATTATATATTTATATGTTTTTTTAAATCTCCTAATTCATATATATATATATATATGAAAAAGTGAGTTTAAATACAAATAACGCGTTGAAAATATTCTACCCCTGTACATACATGCGTGTGTGGGTGTGTCGGTGTACATACCGAATGAATAAGCCGGGACACACTATACACGAGACTGCCGCTAATAGACTATTAATTATGAGATAATAGAATCGAGATAGAGACCGAGCGGTCGTTCGGCGATTTCGCACGCGAACCGATTACACACATCGCGAGAACCGGGATGAGGAAAGGGGAAGATATCTCGTCGATTCTCTTTCTCTCTCTCTCTCTCTTGCCCTCATTCTCACTGCTCCTCTTTCTCTCTATTAATCTATTTCTCTCTCTCTGCCTCAAGTTGCCTCGCGTGGGCGGTTAAGCGAACTACTCACAGAATTCCCACACCGCTCTTTTTCAACTCTCCTTCTCTCTTCTCCCTCTATCGTAATTTGCAGACTACGAGCCGAAACGAGCGGCAATGGTGCATGAACAATCTCAAAGACGCTCTGTAAAACTTGGCAAATGAATTTCTTCATCTAGCAATACTGAAAAAAACAAATATATATATATATATATATATATATATATTGCACATATTCAGCAAAAATGAGAAGAAAGAAGAAAACTAGGTCTGGAGCTACGCGGGCTTTTATACGGGCAGGTCAATTAAATCGGGCGATGAACGCCCCGCACGTACCTACGCGAGCTGATGAAGAACTTTGCACATTCTGCTTCAACATTTTATTCTTTTGATCGTATTAAAAGACCAGAGTAACGACGTTTTCGAGGATACGTAAGGGGAGGACCTTCACAGGTATTTGTTGGAAAGTGCACAGCGGAGCTTATCTGCCACGTTTTGTACGACGGTACTCGTTCTCCACGTACAAAAAGACAGTGACTATATACACACACACACACACACACACACATACAGATGGGCTATATATATATATATATATATATATATATATATATATATATATATATATATATATATATATATATATATATATATATATAGATATAGATATAGATATAGATATCTAGACAGATAGATATATGTATGTGTATATATATATGGTCTATATATATACACACACATATACAGGGTGTCCTGTTATGAATGGATGATCCTGCACTTGTCGGTAGGTCAGATCATGTCTTACTCTACACTGGAATTTCAGTTTAGTAAAGGTCCCATGTTCTTCGTAATTTTGGTCTTCGTGTTATTTAAAAAAAAAATCATCTGCTTTTGGTTTTTCGCATGCCATTTCTACAAATGACACGAATCGACAATAACTTTTTAAAGTAATTGCAACTTTTCAAAGTAATCGGCACGATATGCGTAGTACTTGTTTTTTTTACACCGCAGGCTATCAAAGTCCGATGTTCGCGTGGGTTCGTACGAAGATTCTGCATAAGATATTTTTTCATAAAGTTTCCTTAACGCGTTACCCCCACTTGTAGCGCAAAAAAGGCCTTTTTCATGAATTTTTTTAAAGAAAACTACAAAACTTTTTTAATCGATCGATATACCATCTTAAAGAACACACCTTGAAGAACTTTCAGTAATTTTTTTATTGAAAAATATTACATTGTTTAGTGGCAAATGGTCGTCAATGAAATAATGTTTTTATATACACGGTTTGCGGTGACCAACATTGCGGCGAAGTGGATCATCTGAAAAAAAAATGCGGATGGATTTAGTCAAATATAAGTATAAACTAGTCTTTAATCGAAGGATTTTAAAAAATATTCATTTTTCACAAAATGGCGGACAGTCAAAGTTAATGGTTCGATTTCAACGAAAAAAACGGCCGTTTTTTGGCTATAAAACGGCCATTTTTTTTCGAAAAAAACAATCGAACGATTAAAGACTACATTTTTATGTATTAAATAAGCCTGCAAAATTTCAAGAAGATCGGTTCATTAGTGTTCGAGTAATCTTGGTCACCGACTTCAGAAATGCCATTTTGAGAAAAACGCGTTTAAAGTTTCAATTTCAGTTCTTCAATTCACGGATTCTTCTCTTTCAACGCTCATATCTCAGTCAATTTTGTTCGGATCGACTTGAAATTTTCAGAACATATTCTCAGATACTTATACTTCAAAAAAATGCAATAAAAAAAATCGATTTCTTCAAAATCGCAAGTGGGGGTATCCCCTTAACAAGGTTAAAAAGAAGACTTTTCTTCAAAAAAGTTATCATTCGTTGAAATGGTATGAGAGAAACAAAAAGCAGATGATTTTTATCTCGAAAACCGTGGGACTTTTGCTAAACTGAAATTCCAGCATGGGACACGATCTGACCTATCGACAGTTGCAGGATTATTCATTCATGACAGGACACCCTGTAGATACATAGACACACACGCATATACGTATACATACATACATACATACATACATATATATATATATATATATATATATATATATATATATATATATATATATATATATATATATATATATATATATATATATATATATATATATATATATATATATATATATATATATATATAAATGTTTAAACGTCATATAGCTGCAGTGGTCGGTACTCGCACGTGACCGCGTCTTCGTACTATATAGGATCGTATACTCCAGGGAGATCGAGGCGTTTTACGGGGTAGCGAGAAATTAGCCGGACAGTTACTTCAACCATTTAATGATATCAGCCACAATGCCGTGTAATGGCTTTACCAAGTCTCGGTAACGATACCGAGATATTATCTACCATCCAACAATCACTACTTATTATCTCCAACGCTTCTATTTTTTACGTCCCGAGGTTACTAGGTATTCTCGTACACACGTGCATGAGAGTACCTACATGCGTCTATCTGAGACGAGATCATTACAGTATACAGGCTGATTCACCAGAAATGAGACACTGGAAGACGAGACGGTGCGAAGGCGTCCGCGCGTTGCAAAAAAACAATCTGGCAAAAAATGTCATGGGATCGACGGGGAATACTTCGAATGTGTTGTTCACGAAAAGCTATTTATTTGCTTTCGGAAGTGTGGCGATCATTGCCCGACTCGCGGTAGTGCCCGGTTTTCGCTGGTCAAGGTCATCCCAAGGTCACGTTTTGAAAAGAAAACGAATGGAACAGAGGCCTCGGAAGAATAGCAGCTCGAGTTTGGAAAAAGTGGAGTTGACCTTGAAATTGAGGGCCCCTGAAAGGTCACGCCTCAGATTTGTCGATTTTTTTCACGGTGACGTAATCGTTGTCACGTTTTAATTGGGAGATCCTGTATATGCGCGCGTTCTATGGAGGATACAATCAGGTTTTGGTACAAAGTGAAATTTCACGAGACTCGTGTACGTATCCTGTTTCGGCCTTTTGTGGATTTTATACCAACGTCATTTGGCGGGCAAAACGCGACACGCTGCGGATGAAAGTTTGAACGGAAGAACTATACGTCTCGGGTAATGAGCCTGGATTAAGATCACTCGAATAATAAAAGAGTTTCGAAAGAGGCGCGTGCTCGTTTCTGCGAAGGTCCTCGGCAAAATCGCGCCAGTGAATTTAAAATTAAAATTCTAAATAATCTTTTTCAGGCTTCTCTCGGGAGAAAAAAAGTGGGATTTCGAGGGGGGAGGTGCTTTTAGGCGAAGAGAAAAATGGCTGATCTTCATGATTTTATTTTAAGACGAATTTGAAATAAAGCGCTCACTTTCCTAAAAGTAAAAGTTTTAACTATTTTTTAACCACAATTTGATTTGATACTTTCCAAATTTGGATTGTGCAGACGTATTAAGGGGGTGAGATGTTGACGTAAAAAATAAAAAAATTTTTAAGAATGAATAATATCTCAAGAATATTGTGTCAAAATTTCAAGTCGATCGGAGCAAAATTGACGATGTTATGAGTAGTTCTCACGAATGGGCGCGACAAGTTGACGAGTTGCGAATTAGTAGAACGGAGGAGCAAGCGGCGCAGGACAGTAAAGAAGGAAGAGTTTTGCGTAGACAAATGCAAAAAGATGCTCTAGATCATGTTGATGGAAGTTTTTTGCTCTACGGACCTGGCATCGATGACTCTGTGTGAGTATAAGACACTTATCGAGATTTATTTTGAATTTTTTAGTGTGTAAAACTTTTAAGCGTTTTTCTGAAACTTGTCATGTTTGAAGTCCGTGTACGCCATAACTCAAAATCTACTGGACCAATCGTTTTGAAATTTCGCACAGTACTTCTTCATATAATTCACCAGGTATTGTCGGGGGCTTTTTTGTTTTTTTTTTCAATAACTATTAATTTTACAACGACAAATTAGCCGATTTTTTTTAGCGAAAATTCGTTTTTGGTTCCCAAGTGCTACGAAAAATTGAAAAATCGAAAAAAAATCCTCCCGTGGTTACCTCGGGAAACATCTCGTTTAACAAATGCATTTATATTGTTTTGTTTCAGATGATTCTGTTGCGAGGTATGATGTACACCGCAAAACAACTTTTTTTCCAGGCACCTTCGGAGATGCACTGTCACTCGCTCAATTTTCAATATTTTGCAATGAAAATTTAGGAAAATATTGTTCAAATGTTGCATTATTATATGGAAATTGACTGAATAAACTAACACTATCTGTATCGCCAAAAAAATCTTAAAAACATGCCTTTTTTCACCGAATTAACCTTACCGCGCCCTTAAAAAATGTGTAAGTGTATCTCGGATTTTTTTTTTCATAAAAATCGACCGAAGTGTTCTTGAGGGTAGGTGGATGAAGTTTTATCCGGGTTAAATTGACCCAGTGTGTCAAAGCCCCGGCCAAATATAAGTGTGTCAAGGAAGGGGAGGGTAGGGGTTTCAGCGTGAAAAAAGACGATTTTTTGCGAATTTTTTTCATCTACATGGATAGAGTAAATTTATTGAAACCTTCTGTACATAGTTAAGTGTCATTTCAAGAACATTCCGTGAAATTTGTACGCGAAAATATCCACATACAAGCCGGTGACAAAGCTTTTCCAAGAACGTCTTTGAAAAAACACGATTTGCGGTGTTCACTGTATCTCAGCTAGAAACGATCTGAAATCAAGTATCATTAAAATTTAGTCAAAGTATCATCAAATCCTCCCCCCAACGGTCTTTGGTAATTTTTTTTTTTCATTTCTATATTTTTGGTGGTCATGCAAAGTGAAAAGTGCTATTTTTCACGAAAAATTCCGCCATTGTGGGGGTGGAAAGCTCCCTGAATGTAAAAAAAAAAATCTCAAACTAACCGTTGGGGGGAGGTATTTTATATGTAGAAAGTGTGTACCAAGTTTGAAATAAATCTGTCATCTAGTTTTTAAATGGCAGTGAACACGGACTTTGAAAAAGTGGTTTCGAGAAAAACGCATTTGAAGTGTTAGCACCAGTTTGAAACGCGAGCTACAGTTTTAGAGCAGCGGGACTAAATAGTCAATAACTTCGAGAGTTTTGCTCTGATTGACTTGAAATTTTCGGATTATATTCTTGAAATGTTTAACTATAAGAAAAGACAACAAAAAAATCGATTTTTCAAAAGTGCAAATCCCCACCCTCCCCTTAAAGGAAAGATTTGTTCACCATTTTTTTCGAGACTTAGGGAACGTTTTATTGAGGGGTTATATACAGTCGGGAGGCCCAAAAAGATCAATTTTTCAAGAATTTTTCTTGAGAAGACCTTTAACTCTATTAACGTAAACATTTGTACACATATTATGTTAACTTTTAACTGTATTTTAACTTTTTTAATTGTAACAATAAAAGCTCCGGTGCGATGGTCTACCCATGACCGAAATGTCATGATAAATATGATACAGTGATACAATGATAATGTTTTATTCAAAAGTTGTAAGGATTTTAATAAAATTTAATTATAAGTGCTCATAAACTGTTCATAAAATGAGAAGTTTTCGATTGATCAGAAATTTCGTACGTGCTTCTCTGCGAAATGCAATTAGGAACATAACTTTTAAATTTGAAGTAAATCGAGTGAAAATTGTTGAAGTTATTTGTCACGCCAATTGGAAAAAAGCTCTTTCGAGAAGTTTTGAGTAGTCGGCCATTTTGTACATAAAAAAAATCCATATATTTTCTAACAGTTTGATATTCATACTAAATAAATGTGTAATATATTTTACGAGTGAATCACTTTTTCATACGAAAAAAATGGTTAAATTTGCACATGACTTTATACCCGTTACTATGGCCTAAGGCCTTAAGGGTGTATCGGATTCACTCGCGAACGAAGCGAGCGCACGAACTCCGCGGGGATCGATGCCTCGTGCTACTTGGAACGACTTTTTAACACCCAAGCACTACGTGGTCTTCTCGTGCGTTTCCATTGACCGCGCGGCTATTTCGAAAAACGTTCGCCACGTCATACCAAGCTCGCTCGAGATGTCGTGACCAACAATTACGTCATTGAAACGGAAGAGAAAAATTTCGCGTACGAGTTTCACCAGGCCTTAAAACCGTTTTTCCGCCGATAAAAAAAAATACGTATCGCTTACTTTTCGGTGCTTTATAACATGTCCAAATTTCAACAAAATCGAAGGTTGTCTCCTGAGGGATGTCCCATGTTAGCCCCATCATCATACGATTCTGAAGTGAAAGTTACGAAGGGGAATTTTTACCGTGCAGTGCCTCAAAATTTCCGTACCTTCGCGCACGATAATTTTTACCGAGTGCACAATACATTTTCCTATAACGCTCATTCAATTTTATAATAAATCTTAAAATAACTGCTATAAAGACGATACTTTTTTACAAAAATTTTTAAAAGGCCTAAAACACAATGCACTGATAATATATATTTTTCAAATTTATGTTTTGCGTATTTTGTTACACATCAAAATTTACTAGGAAATCTGGTCAAATGTTCTATCTGAAGAAGAAATTTTATTTTATTTTCGTGAAAATCTGTGTTCCACTCAGTAATAACAAGCGAAGTTTCAGGGTTGTCATCTGGTTACCGTGACTGCACGGTAATTGTTAACGTTTAATTCTCTCCGTGTAAGTCTCAAAAGTAGTAAAGAAATATTTTCCAACGAAAAAATTATGAAAATCGCCAATTATTTCCTCGTCCCTCAAAAATCATTTGTTCCATCGACGTGAGACGGCATGCTCGAATACTCGAGTGTCTCATCTCAATATATTTCGTTGGCCACCTGCGAATCAACGATTTCGCCGATCCAAGTGACTTTTTGTTCCCTGCGCGGTAATTTTATACGAACGCCGCGAGATTGCCGGAAACGAGTTGCCGAAACATTAGAATTCATCGCGAAGTCCTTTATGGACGATAGCGTGAAGATTGCACGAGCAGACAAGCACGTGTATGTAGGGAGGGCGTGCTGCGGTGAAGCCTAATCGTCGTGTCGGCGGATCAACGTCGAAATTCGACGTGCGACGAGGGCATCGAAGATTCTGTTTAGGGGAACGAAGAGAAGCGTGATCCTGGATACCTTATCCATAATAATAAGCCCCCCTCCCCCCTCCCTCCCTCTCTCTTTCGTTCCTGGATATTGTGCTGGAGAACCGCGAAGTCGTGTATTTACCGAGAAAGATGACGATTTAGCACGCACCACGTAGTGGGCCGACGGGGAGGAGGGGCACAGCGCAGAGGCTGAGGGGACTCTCGCGAGTGCAGACGATTGTAGAATCCTTGAGCACTTTGGCGCGAATGGTCGATGACTCCACATCGTGGGAAGTATAAATCACGTGGCAGGAGAATAAAAGAAATAAATAAATAAAGAGCGTACGCAGATTCGAGACGACACTCCTGGTTATGCGCGTATGTTGACAATTTTATCGCGAGTGACAATGACAGCAAGCAAGTAGGGAGGCGCGCGGCGTTGAATATTCGGAGGGAATGGACATGACCGAAGAAAATCAGACGGGCGCGTGTTTTTATCGCGTGTGAGCCTAATGAACGTGGTCATTTGCAATCTTAGTTCTAGAGTGAAAAAAAAATATATATATAGAGTATATAGAGTATATAAATATATATATATAAGTATTTATTGATTTATTCTTTCTATCGCTCTTTTAGTGGAACAGAGAGAGAGGGGGGGGGGGGAGAGGGAGAGAGAATTTCGTATCAACCGCGTTCGGATCTTTCGCAAATTCACCTTTCTGTCAGGGGTTCAATAAAGCAATAATTTTTGCGCGAGTGTCTCGAGGGAACGAGGTATGTTACGCGGAAAAACGTCACCGAGTGTACGGACGACGATGATCGAATCCGAGAACAGGTGGGACGGTAGACGCGTCCAATTGACGTCCAGACGGAGCAACGTTTGTGGAAACAAAAAGAGAGACAGAGAGGAAGAGAGCAAAATGCAGAAAGATGGAGAAAGAAAGGAGAAAATACATACAAATATACATATTTGTACAGACAATGGTGTAGATTGTGGCATCAATGGAATGCAACAAACATTCTTTTCTACATTTTTTTTTTTCATTTTATTTTTCTAATTACTCCAAATATTTTTTCGAAGTTTTCAATGATAGATCTCGAAATGAGTATGAATAAATAGTACAACGGCAAATATAAAAAAATATATATATTTATTTGTGTGCGTGTGCGTGTGCGTGCGTGCGTGTGTGTGTGTGTGTGTGTGTGCGTGCGTGCGTGCGTGCGTGCGTGTGTGTGTGTATGCGTATATTTACTATTCTGTCGTCAGTGTAAGAAGGCGGCATCTACAAACAATAAAAAATGCTATTTACTATACAGAACGATGGCAAATTTTGCACTAATTTCAACGGTACCAAAAACGCAGTTTCGATTTTTTTTCGTTGAGCCGCCCTCTTCCATATGACGGCAGTATCGTACCATTTTTTCAAATGCTCATTTCAGGATCTACACTCGAAATATTCAAAAACATGTTTGGTATAGGTGGAAGAATTGAGGGAAAGTATACTAAGGAATATATACATATACAAGCGTACCACAGACTCAGGCAATAGTATAGACTTTTGCAGCATTGAAATGCAAGAAATATTATTTCCTATATTTTTTTTCTGATTTTTCTAATTATACTAAATATTTTTTTGAAGATTTCCATTGTAGATCTCGAAATGAGCATTTTGAAAAATGGTTAAGGGATTTTCATATCTATACTCGTAAAAATAAATTTGTGCAATTCGAAAAATCTATTTTCATGACATTCGAACAATTTGAATTTTAAGGAGGTACGATCACTTCCACGGGATCAAAAAAGAGTCTAAATTTATTTTATCCACAGCTGCTCTGATTGATGTTTACTCGTGTTGATTATTCTTATTATCGATTATAGTGTGCCAAATGTTGGGGTAAATGATGAATTCATTGCAGGTGAACAAATAAAAATTGGAAAATTAAATTATCAACGAGTCGGTAGTAATCTTCGTAATAATAATATTAACATATCCACCATAAAAAGGGACTAGAAAGACAAAAAAGAATCAGCCGGAAACCTATTAAAACTAGGCTTGAATTACCTCAGCGGAATTAACACGATAGGCAGAATATAATTATACATATTATTGATACGTGATAAATGATAAAACTCCATAAATTGTTGTTTGCACATTTTGTGGCGGCTTCTATTCAAATTAATTTCAAAACAAAGCTGGGTTATGTTCGCCAAACGCATCAGCTGTCACTCGCGACGTTGCTAAGTCTGTGGGTGCTATTTCGTCCTTCTGACGATTTTCAACCGGAAATTGAAACTTTTTTGTAATCTAGTGCTTTAACTACACGGTGAAGATTGATTTTCTTATTTTTTACAATATCTATTATATCAAATCTATCGAATTTCAGTTTTCCAACGGGTTTAGTTGGATACGTGAGCAGAAAAACCACGATCACCGCATTTCCGGTTGATCGTCTCCATAAGACGACGTGCTTCGGTAACTCAAAGTGCGCGACTTTGCAGTTTTATTGCGAAAAAACTAAACGGTCGAAATAACTCGAGTTTTGGCAATAGGCCCATAAAGTATTCGTCAAAATCATATAATAATTTCAAAACCAAAAGTTGGATTCGTAGTAATTATCGTATCTCCTTAATCTCTTGATAGATACATACATGAATATATATATATATATATATATATATATATATGTATATATGTATATATGTATATATATATATGTATATGTATATGTATATGTATATGTATATATATATATATATATATATATATATATATATATATATATATATATATATATATATATATATATATATGTACATACATAGAGGGGGAGAGAGAGAAAGAGCGAGCTCACGAAGCAAGCTCTCGCCCAGACTTTAAACCGAGTGAGAATCCAGGGTGAACGAGCGGGCGAGTTTTACGCGCGAGGTTGCCCAGCTCTTACGAATGGCTTATTAATCACGCGGGGACAATGGAGACAGCACGGGAGTTTTACTGCGCAAACGAGAGACTCCGCAGTCACTACTTTTTTCTCTCTCGTTCGTTTCTTTTCTTTTTTTTTTTTTTTATTTCCCCTTTACGAGACGTTGACCGAAGCTACCGGGAAGCTGCCGATTGATCATCGAACGTGCGAGTACGCGCGGCCACGCATCTTTCCTATTTATCGTAGGGCCGCGAGGACGACTGTGGAAAAATAAAAGAGAGAAAAAAAAAAAAACGCGCGCGCGTAGAGCACGTCGTAAACAGTCGCGCACACGTTTTTGCCGCTGCGCGTGACGCGAGAGAAGACACGAGCGTTCGTGAAATACGGTCGGGGTGTGACTAATATGCCTAATGAACGAAATGGCAGGAAGGAACTGCCGCTGCCGATGTCGAGGAAGTTCCGCAGACTGTAAGGCCACGCCGTGTGGCGTTTTATTATTTTTTAAAAACATATTCGGAAGCTGCGCGTACACGCGGAAGACACCGAAAGACTCGTTTCTTTTTTTTTTGCAATATTGTGTTGAACTCCGCATCGTTGCGATGCAAGGAGTTTCTTTTTTTTCGCCGATTAGAGTACGAAAATCTCTCGACGGTTTTTCGTGTCCTCATGGGCGATCTGAGACCTCAATTTACGAAAAAAAGCATTTGGATCACAACAAGAATGAAAAAAAAAAAAAACAATTTTCGTTGCAACGACGCGAACTTAGATGCTATTTTTGATGAGTTCTTCAAATTCTCTTTGTATCCGTTTCCGTATTATTTTCCGGCTATTTTTGGTTCTCTCTTTACTTGCTTAAATTGAATTTGAGTTTTTTTTTTTTCGTTTCGCAATTTATGTTGCAATACACACGGGAGCTTTATAGAGGTGCGAGCATCGCCATAGCGATTAGATGCATCGTTGGGACCTTTGATCGCAGCCTGGGTGCAACATTTGCAATCGATCCATTGATCGGCCGGAGAATTGTGATATTTCTCGTTCGCTCGCGTTCCTCGCGGGACGTGCGTTTCACTTTCGGCTAGGATGAGGAAGAGCGTGAGGAAAAATGGTAGGGAGTGTTTTGGATTTTATCTGTGGGTCATTTATGTACGGAAGAAACGTTTCTATATTTATTTAAAAATTATTTTCTCACTGTTTTTTCAATTATTTTCTTAGTGTTTTTTCAATTATTTTTTCAATTATTTTCTTATTTTTTCAATTATTTTTTTAGCCGTTTTTCAATGATTTTTAAGTCTTTTTTCGATTATTTTCGTCGTCTTTTTTCAATTATTTTCTCAGGCTTTTTTCGACTATTTTCTTAATCTTTTTCAATTATTTTTCAGTCTATCTTCAATCATTTCAATTATTATCCTATTCTTTCAAAATCTATTTTCTTAGCCTTTTTCCCCATTATTTTTAAGTCTTTTTTCAATTATTTCCTTAATCGTTTTTCAATTACCTTCTTCGCCTTTTTTCAATTGTTTTTAAGTCTTTTTCAATTATTTTTCAGTCTATCTTCAATTATTTCCATTATTTTCAATTATCATCTTATTCTTTCAAAATCTATTTTCTTAGCCTTTTTCCCATTATCTTTAAGTCTTTTTTCAATTATTTTCTTAATCGTTTTTCAATTATCGTTTTCGCCTTTTATCAATTGTTTTTAAATCTTTTCCAATTATTTTTCAGTCTTTCTTCAATTATTTCAATTATTTTCAATTATTATCTTATTCTTTCAAAAATTATTTTCTAACCCTTTTTTATATTATTTTTAAGTCTTTTTTCAATTATTTTCTCAGACTTTTTACACCTATTTTCTTAATCGTCTTTCAATTATCTTCTTCACCTTTTTTCAATTATTTTCTTAATCTTTTTCAATTATTATCTCAAACTTTTCTCAATCTTTTTTCGCTCATTTTCTCAATACTTTTTCAATTCTTTTCTCATTCTCATTTCTTTGTCAATTTTTTTAACACTCGCTCTTTAGCAGTACAAATTTGCTCATCGTCGATACATCTTTTTCTCTCCTCGTTACGAAACGTCATGGAGATCGTCCTCGGTAGAAAAAAAAACACGTGTTCCGACCATTTCTGTCACTCGTTTTTCTCTTGTAATCGCTTTTGCTCTCGAATTACACGATTTTCGACATGTGTGTGTGTGCAGAGTATTACCAATAATGGGTCTAGTCCCATTCGTCGCAGGTCTGTGCGGCGTCTTACACAGCGGACGGGATCGTTTTTCGTGAAAAATTCGATGGTCCCAACGAAAAGGAAACACGTGTAGTGCGAGTACATAAACGGAGAGAGAAAGAGAACTCACTCTGCGATGAACGAATATACAAGCAGCGTGTGTCAATTGAAGATATAACAAAGGTGTATAGTGGAACTTTGGGATGATGAAGTCTTGCGGGCATTTTGATATTTGGAAGGCGTTGCGCGTACGACACACGCGAACAAACTCGTATTCAAGATTGTACAGAGAGGTAGAATCGTTCGCGGTCGGGGTGTCGCATGATCGGTAAATCGTGACTCCCGACGTTGTGGGTACGATGATATGAATAATATTCCAATACAGGTAGCCTTCGGAGGATATCGAAGAAACGTACGGCTATCGTGTTTGGATCCCCATAGAGACGGTGACAGAGACGGAGGGATAGGAATTTGATGAAACTCGGGAAATAATTAATACAATAATATAGAAATATAATACTTTATTGTTCATTTACATCCTTTATACAAGGCTACTGGTTATTGGTCACGATCCCATGGAAGGGTTGTGGGACATATTTTTTGTCATCAAATAACCCAGTAATGCGAAGCGAACGATTTTTTTCTCTCAATGAGGGCTGGGCAACTTTAAAAATGAACGAAACAAAATCTGTCGTATGGAATCACACTTTTTTATTGTCTGTACTTTGAGGACACAGTAACGAGGAATAGTTAACAATAAAATAAGAATAATCTGCATTCAGTTTTTAATTAGGGGTCCAAAACTCTCAAGTCTGACAATTATATTATTTAATTGTTGACAATTCTTTGTTACTGTGCCCTTGAACTGCGTGACATTGAAGTTTGCATCGTTGGAACGGAACGATAATTTTTTTATTCGTTGCTTTATTTTTATAATTACCCAAAGCCTTTTTTTTTACAAATTAACCTCGTAAATTGCTAATGACAGTAAAGAAAAAACGTTTGAGCGATTTCCACATCCTAAGTAGGGCAAAAGAGTATGGCTGAATTGAAAGGAATTGATTTTCGTTGCATTTCAACGTAAATAAATAATAAAAAAATAATAAATAATAAAAAAAGTTTGGTTCCATGCAACGGATTTTTTAATTTGATTTTTAAATTTGACTCACTAAAAAAAATAATATTTCGAAAATCCTTCACTTTCGCATAAAGCATTACTGGGTTATTTCATAGCGGAAAACATGTCCTACATCCCTTTCACGGGATGGTGACGAATAACCAGTTACCCTGTATCCACAGGATTTCTTTTCTATATTATTGAAAAGTTCCCTCCATTACTCCCCACACGTCACGTGTGCAACGCTGACATTATCGACATACATTGGGTGAAGAATATTACATTCTCTGGCCGATGGGAAAAATGACTAGTCGAGAGAGGGTGTATTTCCGTATGCCGATAATTATGACTTGTTTCACCTCCTTCGCTTTATATATATATGGGATCTTCCACGCCATTTCACATAGCCCGTGACCCCAACCATTTTTTATTTTCCTGATCGTTTTGTAAAATTGTACCTCATGAAAAAAATATCCACAACAATTTATCGATTTTTATCTCTTCCATTTTAGAAGTTATAATTATTCAAAAAAATGTCGATTTCGGAAGTTTTGGGAACGTTGAAACGCTGATAACTCCGGAACTAATTGAAATATCGAGAAATGTGAATATATAACTTTTTTTCATTTTGAAGCACACTTTCATTAAAAAATATGAAAAAAATGATCAATTATCAATATCAACGTTCTTTTCATTCCCAAAGTGAAAACCATTTTTTAAAAATGATTACCTTTTTTAATTTTTTTAAAAAAATTCTCTCAAATAGAGTAACTCATTCTCTGATTTTTAAGACTAGTCTCATCGTGGGCCCATTTTTCCTTCTATTTTTTTTCTCGAATTAATCATATTTTTTGTAAAGATTTTTATAATTTTAATCTCCAATAATGCTATTAATGATTTTCCGACTTCCAATTCCGCTTCGAGAGGCCTGTAACGATTCATGTTCAATTTATGCTGAATTTAACGAAAAGAAGAATGATTTTTTATTCGAAATAGGTCAAATGGCGTCGAAAGTCCCATATATATATTGAAAATATCGTATGAGCAAATAAAAAAAACGAGAGTGTACATAAAACGAGGAAATGCAGGAAGATCGACGAAGAAAAAGAAGTCGAGCCGAGAGGCGCGAGTGGGACTCTTTGCGATCGGGGGCGCGAGAGTCTTCGCGATCGGCTGCAAATGAATAATCCCGTGAAGATCGTATCTTTAATTATATAGGTACTGGGGGCGAGAGCGGTCTCTCGGGCAACAATAGCGCGATTGTCCGGGATGATAGCCTCTCTCTCTCTCTCTCTCTCTCCCCCCCTCTTTCTCTCTCCCTCACCACCTATTTCTCTCGTTGGCGAGAGGGAGCAATTCGCGCACGAGGGAAGCGCACACGTTTGCGACTTCTCGCACGTTTTACAGTCTGTACTAAATTTATACATATGTGTGTGCGGGGAAAGGTTTAACCGAAAGAGTTACACGTAAAATACAGAGAGATATCACGCGCAAAATGACTTCGTGTAGGTGCCATTATGGTCTCGCGTGAATCTTCGTGTAAGAAAAAAACTGCCTGTTAAACGGAGAGGCGGGAGGGGCGCCAAAGTTTTAACCGACGCCTCCGCAATCAAATTACAGCTCGGGACACGAGAGGCCCATGAATTATTTATGGATAAATGCGGCGTGCGCCTTTTTCCTGTGCGTATGTACACGCGTGTGAGTGTGTGTGTGTGTGTGTGTGCGTGTGCATTTATATGCATATATATATATATATATATATATATTGGTGTGTGTGTGTAGCGCATACGAGAGAACGTACGACAAATGTCCCATGAAATATACCAAGCCATACACGTTTTCGTCCCAAAGTAATATCTTCTTTTTTTTTAATGACTTTTCCAGTTACGCGACAATCGAGTCACCGTTACGGAGTTTTGCCACGCAACGCGTCAACGACTTATCCTTCTTTCCGAAGTTGTCAAGCATCATTTTTCCCAATTTTGAATAATTTAGATTTTTTTTCTTCGGATAAGTACTTAGCTGTTGATTGGCATCGCTCGCTCACTCCTAGTAGGAAATTATTACTGGGAAATGAAGATAAATTTGGAAAAAATCGAGAAGGACAAATAATTACGGGGAAATGAAAATAAATTTGGAAAAAAAATATAGAAGGAGAAATAATGACGGGGAAATGATAATGAATTTGGAAAAAAAAATATAGAAGAACAAATAATTACGAGGAAGTGAATAGAAATTTGGAAAAAAAATACGGAAGTACACATAATTACGGGGAAATGACAATAAAGTTGGAAAAATAGAGAAGGACGAATCTATACGGGGAGATGAGAATTAATTTGGAAGAAAAATAGAGAAGGACCATTTGTAACGGGAACTTGAAAAATATGGTATCGAAATTTGCATAGTTGGAACTCAACGATTTTCTTTCCGCTCATTTGGACTGCGTCGATCAAGAAAACATTTTTGAAGATTTTCATTAGGGGTCCATAATTTTAAAAAACTGCAAAAAAGTTTAGATGTTAATAATTTTTCTCTATTTTTGAGCACGTAAAATCCTCGGTAAATGCAATTGTTTTACATAAAATTTGGATAGTAGAAAGTCTCAATTTTTTCGATTCTTCATTTTTACAAAGGACCAAATAGATGAAGACTTTTCGTCGCGTTTCAACGATGCAAATTGCAACACCATTGGAAAATCCATCCGTTCGTAGTTGGTTGCAAAACGATGAATTTTTTTCGTGCGACCGGAAATCGTTGCCGGGGTTTCCTAGGCAACGAAAAAACCGTCGAGGACGTTGGGTATCGACGGCTTAATAATCTGCGGGAACGCGGTAGGCCCGCGCGCGAAGAGGATCTCAATGTCACGGGTGTACAATGGCCGTGCCTCGCGTCGACGAGGCACGAGGTAACGAGACAGACGTCACGTACCGATGGTTAAGCATGTTTAACTTTTATCGCCGAAGAGCTCGCATGACGGGAATAATTGTCAAGGGTGCGCGCCCACCCATGCAGGAGGCGAGGAGCGTCGGCTGCGCGATTCCGCAGAAACGTCCTGATTGCCGGACACTATCGACCACATTCACCGATATGAGGATTCAATAGTAGGATCGGGGATTCGTCATAGGTTGGACAGCTTTGGCATTTTCGAAAAATTATTTTCTTCCCATTTCGTGCAAAAAATTATCGTCTGTATCTCAGGAAATACGTAATCCGTATGGTTTTTCGCAGCTTGTGGGAATAGTTCTATGTACTTCTGGGCGTCTTTGAGGGATCTTCTTACAGCACTGAATTGACCGTACGTATAATGTCCAGCCTACCACAGTAGTTCATAATCATTTCAGGGATAATAGCTACACTGTAAAAAAAGATATGAAATTTACAATACATTTAAGATACAAAAGAATTGAATTTTACGAACTCAGTAGATGAAATTAAATTTGAAACACTTGTATCGTAAATTTAAAATAGGAACATGAAATTCTAACGTGGATATAGAGTTTAATAGATGGAACATGGAATTTCAAAGACAAGTTTGTAAATTTGTGGAAAATGTATTGCATTAACCCGTGTCTTCAATTGAAAATTACCACATATGTATGACAAATCAACTATAAAAAACAGAGCATTGAAAATACAAAACAAGTTTGAAATTTATTTACAGCTGCCTGAAAAATATAATATATGTGAAACTGAATTTTACGATACGTACAATGCATGATCACAACAGATTTATTTAAAAGTGCGAAACTGGAATTGAAAAAAGAATTCATAAACGCTGATGAAAATCACATGAAACAACGTGAAAATTATATTAAATTTACACTACATTTAAGGGACAAAAGAATTGAATTTTACGGACTCAGTAAATGAAATTGAATTTAAGACACTTGTACCGTAAATTCAAAACAGGAACATGAAATGCTAATGTGGATATAGAATTTAATAGATGCAACATGGAATTTCCAAGAAAAGTTTGCAAATTGATCGAAAATGTATTGCATCAACCCGTGCCTTAAATTAAAGATTACAACAGTTGTATATTGATTCAAATATAAAAAACAGAGTATTGCAAATACAAAACGCGCTCAATCCACCTCGACCGCTCGCGACGACCGATGGTCGCGCGTAGTTCGGGTAGCGCCCGAGGGACGGCGCCTTGTTTTGCACTTTCCCATAGCCACTCGCAGCTTCGGTCGGGCATATAACCCGACCACCGGCTACGATCGTCCTGGGAAAAACAGACGTGTTTGCAACTCGTGCACGCGTCGGAGAGTATCACAAATTCGTTACCGCTCAATATCCACGCCAGAGTCGCAGTTCTTGAACTCGCCTTTCCGGAAGGAAATTATTTTTCCATTTTTACGCCGCCAGGTGTTGAAGGAAGAAATTTCACAAAAACCACTTTTTTTATCTCTAGCTCCCGTCGAGGAGGATAAATACGAGTCACTTTTTCAGTGGGCTTAATTATCAATTTCTGAAATAAACTTAATACTTAGGATCAGTAATTTTAATACACACCCGTATGTTGATATTAGCAAATGGTTCTTGAATTTAATATACATGGATGTGAACATTTTTTTACACGTGCATTATTTTTCAAACGCACTAGCATATTAATATTACGGGGCTACACTTTTATTTTTTAAATAACCTGCTTTGGATTTTCAAAATATTATCTGAAATTTCATAAACGGCGTCCGCATAAAAACATCATACACTTGTGTATTGATTTTTATACAGAAGCTTTTTACAGTGTACATTAAAGGTAATACTTTGGTTCTGTGAAATTAATACACACCCGTATGCCGATATTAGCAAATGGTTCTTGAATTTAATATGCACTCGTATATTGATATCAGCAAATGGTTCTTAATTTCAATATACTTGGATGCGATTATTTCTTTACACGTGCATTATTTTTCAAACGCACAAGTATATTAATATTACGAAGCTACACTTTCATTTTTCAAATAACCTGTATTGGATTTTCAAAGTCGTATCTGAAATTTCACAAGCGGTACCCGCATAAAAACTTCCTACACTTGTGTATTAATTTTAATACAGAATTTTTTTACAGTGTAGTCAAGCATGCGGCCCAAATCGCATGTTTGGCTATATTTCTCGGTTGCAGTTTTGTTAACCATATCGTTATTGCGGTTTCAATATACTACATCGAACTACCCTATCCCCTCTTTCACCATGGGCGTTTTATTTGTGTAATCACCATGGACTTTTCTCTCAATGCAAAATCCACACTCGAAAAAAAAAAAAACGAACCACGCGTCCGCTACAATCATTCAAATCTAATGATAGTGCGAAATAATAACACTTCTTTCATACAAAAGAAACTTGGAATGCAGAAGCAGCGATTGATTCCAAACGAGCGTTCTTTTCTATACGTGTCATCGGATGATCGTTCTTCGAAAGAGTCTGCCTTTGCTACAAACTTGCTAACTATAATACCTATGATTGTTCGTGGCCCCGGGGGAGTAGTCGGTTTTCGTCAGCTGCTTAATGGTAGCCGTATGCACGAAACACACACACACACACACACACACACACACACACACACACACACACACACACACACACACACACACACACACGCACACGCACGCACGCACGCACGCACACACGCACGCACGCACGCACGCACGCACACACACACACACACACACACACACACGCGCGCGCGCACGCACGCACGCACGCACGCACACACACACACACAACATATGTATGAAACAAAAGGTGAAATTGTGTCCGGCAAAAAAGATAGGATCCCTTGCTTCCCAATGCTCATCGCCAACGATAGATTCCCGTATAGAGCTCGGTGTACTTCAGGCGCGTTTTGTGGTTGAAAATATTAAGGAAGCTTTCCAGTGTGACAGCCCGAAAAATCGCTGTTTTTCGCGATTTTTTTTTTTAAAGAAAAAATAATCTAATCGGTCTGGTTTTTTTTTTGTATATTAATTGGGTATTGAAGAATACAAAACAATTTTTTAAAGATCGATTTATTCAGTAATTAATATCTATAAAAATGATGAAACAATTGTTGCAGAAAATGCACTTGGATGTGGTGTCCACGTTGGGGGTCACAATTTTGATCTGAAACAAAAAACACAAAAAGATTATTGATCGGTATATAATTGGCTTTCGTGCTATGGAGGCTTTTTTTTTTTTTTTTGCAAAAATGGCGCCGGTTCGAACAAAAAGTATCGATTTTAGCATTTTTTTTGGCAGTTTTTTTTACAAAAAAATAGGAAGATGTCAAAAAAAAAAAGCTTCCATAGCACGATAAACAATGACGTTAAGAATATTGTGTAAAAAATTCAACTCGATAGCTTTAAAACTCTGCCCTCCAAGTTGGACACCGTTTTGAAAAATGCTGTTTCGAGAAAAACGCGTTCAAAGTTTCGCTGTAGCTGTAGCGCTCCGTTGCCTTCTTCCAAGAAATGCTGTACAGTAACCGAAATAATCTGAATTTCGGCATGAAAATTTCAGGGAATATTCGGAAGAGTGTATACTATTCGATAAAGCAAAAAAAAAAAAAAATCGATTTTTTGAAAATTTCACACTGGAAAGCTCCCTTAAGATCCATGCACGCGAGCGCATATCAAAGGCGGTGAAGAGCGCTCGTAATGCACCCCGTATCCGCGACCGCACGGTTCTCCATACTACTCCAGCTCCGCGGGCTTCTTTGCCTACATGTAATTCGCGTGTATAGAGAACGCACACACACACATCGAGAAATATGCGCGCGTGTCCAAATAAAACGACACGTATGTGTCTACGAATAGTGCCACTTACTCACGTGCGTGCGCGCGCACGCGCGTGTACGTGTGTCTGTATGTGCCATTATCTGTCATGAATGCCTGCACGCTTCGCTGGCATCATAACCAATTCGCGAAATGCTACTGGCTTTATGCTACATCCACTCTTGATTTTTACACACACACGCGCACACGCCTACGCGCACACACGCATTCACATTTCTGATGTTGATTGAAATTGATATTAAATTTAACCACTTTTATTACTTAAATGGTTGATATGAAATTTGTCGATTAAATTATATCCACATCTAAATCAGTGATATATTATATACCTAGTTATTAAAATATACATTTAGATTTTGTTATTGATGAATATATTGCACGTGTACCTACACGCAATTATGAATATTGATATGAAATTCAATTTTTCCAATTATTTTGGTAGTTTATATTAACGTAATGAACGTAACAGTATTAATAACGAATTAAATTACATATTGAGCCTTCATTGAGAAGGGCAGAGCCGACTGAAAGAGAAGGGAAAGGAGAAGTGTAATCTCTCCTTCCCCTTCTCCGACTGAACTTCACCTTCCGACTTCACCTTCCGACTGAACGAGAAGGGGAAGGAGAAATGTAATTTTCAACTTAACGCATTGCGTTGTAAATGTCATTGTAATTGTAATTCATCTGTCATTCAAAATCTCAGTTTAAGAATAGTGTAAGGGAAGCACGGTGAGACGCAAGTATGTAAAAGCCCGCAAGGGTATACGAGTGTTGGTTAATAACAAACAATATCAACCCTTTATAAGTCAACAGCGTATAAGTTAAAAGAATAGTTGACTTTACGGTAGATTTGAATAAATAAAAACCACGCATCATTCTGTTTTTGAACAACTTAATCAGCGGGCTAGCTAAAAAGCAATATACATGTTACATTGTGTCGTAGCATTCCTTTACGATACATGGAATGCTTTGAAGCAGTTGTTTTGCTTGTCGAAGCACAAAGCCACGCCCGAATCTTGCAATCTGGCGATAGATAAACTTGGAACTAATTTTGATCCAACCAACGCGATCGAGTTTCCATGAATTGCATTTAGAAAACCAGAGAACGATTTGAAGCCGTCGTGTGACATCGATTTAAAAAAGAATCATGTCATGTCAGAATGGGATTTTGTGAGGACCTGAATGGTTTGTTACAGAACTGTCAGACAGTGATATAAAGCGTTAAGGGAGCTTTCCAGTGTGAAATTTTCAAAAAATCGATTTTTTTTTGCTTTATCGAATAGTATACACTCTTCCGAATATTCCCTGAAATTTTCATGCCGAAATTCAGATTATTTCGGTTACTGTACAGCATTTCTTGGAAGAAGGCAACGGAGCGCTACAGCTACAGCGAAACTTTGAACGCGTTTTTCTCGAAACAGCATTTTTCAAAACGGTGTCCAACTCGGAGGGCAGAGTTTTAAAGCTATCGAGTTGAATTTTTTACACAATATTCTTAACGTCATTGTTTATCGTGCTATGGAAGCTTTTTTTTTTTTTTTGACATCTTCCCATTTTTTTGTAAAAAAAACTGCCAAAAAAAATGCTAAAATCGATACTTTTTGTTCAAACCGGCGCCATTTTTGCAAAAAAAAAAAAAAGCCTCCATAGCACGAAAGCTAATTATATACCGATCAATAATCTTTTTGTGTTTTTTGTTTCAGATCAAAATTGTGACCCCCAACGTGGACACCACATCCAAGTGCATTTTCTGCAACAATTGTTTCATCATTTTTATAGATATTAATTAATAAATAAATCGATCTTTAAAAAATTGTTTTGTATTCTTCAATACCCAATTAATATACAAAAAAAAACCAGACCGATTAGATTATTTTTTCTTTAAAAAAAAAAACCGCGAAAAACAGCGATTTTTCGGGCTGTCACACTGGAAAGCTTCCTTAAATATTGGTTACAATTGCATATTGCATGTGATTTCACCACCGTGTCGATTGACACGTATAGTGTCATCTTTCTTTTAGTTTTTATGTCTTCAGTCACCCTCTTTCTCTCTCCATCACTCATCTTCTTTTTTTCCCATATCAGCACCATTTTTTCCGTGTCACATAGCGCGAGAGACGCGAGGGAGCATGAAGGAATTTCCGCAAATTCATCGCACGTTCTCGGGGAACGGGATGGCATTCCAGCCAATACCCATCACCACAGGAAAACGCGTGTTGATCTATGGAGTGCGGATGAATCTCTTCGTTCCGCCGGTGGCGAAAAGTCGGAGGAAAACACGCTGCCGAGTGTTACGGCAGCTTAGCAATATATATATATATATATTGTTCACTGGGCAGGTAAACCAAGAGAAATAAGGACCGCAAGAACTGGAGACGCTCGAACTGGCAGAAAGGCAAATCAGAAAATTAAATCTCTACGAAAAAGGGCAAGGGAGATTTTTTTTTTTTCGACGACGGAACGGAAGGGCGGAAGGAGAGGGGAACACCGAAAGAGAGGAATAGAGAGAGAGAGAGAGAGAGAGGGGGGAGAGAAATCTTATATATATACACACACATATATTCAGCGCATGAATAAAGAGGGGAAAAAGATGAAGAACGTTGAGAGGCTGAAGAGCGCAACAGAAAGGAACGTCATACAGTAAAAATAAGAGAGAGAGAGAAAGAGAGAAAAGAAATTGAACGAAAAGATGGGAGGACTTATGCAGCGTGTTTTATTATACTCCCTAGTTCCTTTCTGGCCTCGAGATTTTCGAAGCAACTCTTAACTCCAGAGTCAAACCGCATATTTCGTTTTTCCATTGTCGTCCCTAACGAGATTACGGTGGCCATTGATGCTGACCGTTGGCCCGGATGCTGCCCGATCACAACGGGAAAAATAAATATTTTGAGAGCGCATTGTCGCCCAGAGGCAAAAGTCGGCATTTCGAAAAGCACAGATGCCGGTGCTCCCCTGTCGATCATACGGGCGGCACGCACACGATCCACGAGGATTCCAAACGATTCTCGAATGAGCTCGCAACAAAGTGGTTCGCGATCGCAACGTCAAGCGGATCCGCTCGGCTCGGCGCGATGTTTGGCCAAATACGACGGAAATAATGGAACGATGTTCCGGGACTTTGTCCGGTTTGGACAAAGTCTTGGCAAGGCGATGCTGCCAAAGTGAGGACAAGCGAAACGAGTCCGGGGGGAGGGGGGTGGGGGCAAGGATCCGCGTGCGGTTCTTCTCATCGTTTATGGTCAGAGGTCGCGAGAAAAGGCAGAATTGAAAGGTCAGGATTTTTAGGACTGGATGTTGAAAGCGCGCGGATTGCCGGTGCTTGTTCATTGGTAAACACGTCGCATTGTGTCATTCGCTTGAAGTTAGCTTTATGAAGACTTCATGATCGTCGCGACGGATAGAGACGTCCGGACTCTGCCGAAACTAGAGTTTTTTTTTTTTTGGGTTCGCGGCTTCCCGTGGAGAAATGTCACCGGGCATTTCCTCCTTTGTGTCGGATCATGAATTTTTTCATGATCCTGTCATGAGGTGTCATGAATTTTTTGTGTCGGGCCCTGATCAGAATTGCCTTGGGGGACTTACCTGACCGGGCCCTCCCATGGAACAAACCGGGAAGATCGCAAAATCGTTTTTTACGGATTAGCCTCTATGTTTGGAAATTGCGATCTCCAGGCCTGGACATGTCCTGAAAAACGGAGCCTCGCTGCAAAAACACGTGTGTTGTTTTTATGCACTTTACGTGTGTCAATGACTGTAGACACTTTTTACACCTTTTAACGTGTGCAAAAAAATTACGGTGTAAAAATAACAAGGAAGCGTGCGTTTAAACAACACACGTACGTGTGTTATTTTCTTACACACAAATACTTACACACAAATAATTCGCAATTAAGGCGTTACCCCCACTTGTAGCGCAAAAAAGGCCTTTTTCATGAATTTTTTTAAAGAAAACTACAAAACTTTTTCAATCGATCAATATACCATCTCAAAGAACACATCTTGAAGAACTTTCAGGAATTTTTTTATTGAAAAATATTACATTGTTTAGTGGCAAATGGCCGTCAATGAAATAATGTTTTTATATACACGGTTTGCGGTGACCAACATTGCGGCGAAGTGGATCATCTGAAAAAAAAATGCGGATGGATTTAGTCAAATATAAGTATAAACTAGTCTTTAATCGAAGGATTTTAAAAAATATTCATTTTTCACAAAATGGCGGACAGTCAAAGTTAATGGTTCGATTTTAACGAAAAAACCGGCCGTTTTTTTGCTATAAAACGGCCATTTTTTTCGAAAAAAAAAATCGAACGATTAAAGACTACATTTTTATGTATTAAATAAGCCTGCAAAATTTCAAGAAGATCGGTTCATTAGTGTTCGAGTAATCTTGGTCACCGACTTCAGAAATGCCATTTTGAGAAAAACGCGTTTAAAGTTTCAATTTCAGTTCTTCAATTCACGGATTCTTCTCTTTCAACGCTCATATCTCAGTCAATTTTGTTCGGATCGACTTGAAATTTTCAGGACATATTCTCAGATACTTATACTTCAAAAAAATGCAATAAAAAAAATCGATTTTTTCAAAATCGCAAGTGGGGGTAATCCCTTAACACACGTAAACTGTGTTGCTTCTTCCCGTGTTATTTTTGCTCGCGTGTTGCTATCAACGTGTATTGTTGAGTTCGATGTGTGTAAATATGCGTCTTGTATGTTGATTCTACACACTTTATGTGTGTTCCAATAAGCGTGTTGTTTATGGGGACAGCTACGAGGGTGTGTAATGATCCAATGCGTAAAAGTTGCACATCAAGTGTGTAACTTTAACGCATTAAGTGTTACCAAATGCATAAGTGTGTAGAATCAATATGGCAACGCGTGTCTCGCCTTTATGTTGTGTTACTTCTACATACTTTGAACACGCGTCAAACACGCCTCGTTTTTGCAGTGTCTTCAAGAACTGTGAAAAGCTACTTTGCTTTTCACCTCATCGAATATACTTATTGATTAGGATGAAACATCTGTTGTAATTCTATTCGCCATAAAAAGCATTCGCTTCATCAATGCTAATCTACTCATCTATCAAAATCGCCGCTGCTGACATTCCAAACAGCCGCGGACAGGTAGTTATTTATTCCGAAGATTGGTATCAATTTTGATAACCGCAAGAACCCTGCTTCTTGTCGTGACACTTTGCGTTCAGATGGACTCATTCCTACCGGTAGGATTAAAAAATAATTTCATACTCATTTCAATTTTTATTCAAAATCTGCATGTGCGTACGATATGCATGTATAATATGTTCATTTTAAATGGCTTCGTCACAAGAAAAATGAATACGTCCGCGAGTAGCACTAGTTATTTTTATATACAACACAAGAGTTGCCAATAACGGCGAACGTCATCAAGGTACCTGTTCCTTATACTCCATATACTCCATGTCCGAGCACAAACTCGCCGCAAGAAAAACAAGATGAAAAAAGGAGCCTGCAGGAGAAAAACTAAAGATCGGAGAGGGAAGGGCAGCTGGTGCGGTGAAATTAGTTTTGGAGATAGCGGTTAGTTCGGGCCTGGAGTGTGGCAGGTCCGACGTTTGCCTCTAATCAGCAGAGGTCTTGTATACCTGGTAATTAGAGGATAAGATACGCAGAGCACGACACGCTCCAAGTGACTTCTCTCTACAAGAAATATACCTATATATATATATATATATATATATGGTGTTGGGACAGATAAGAGGGGTCAGTAAGTGGTGGCGAGGCTCTCCAGAAGGGAGAGAACCCAAACGACGAGGATCGGTTACCAATGCGACGAGTCCGCAAGAAAGACCCTGGTGTGCGGTCTTCGCCCTCACCAAGCGACTAATCTATTCCGACAGCTCGTCTATACATATATATGCGTATCCCAAAAGACTTTGGATTAACGACACCGTTTTGTTAACTTTAGCCTACCGATAATACTGACGAAGATTCTCGAGCTTGCCTTCCAATGTTGACGTTCCGAATTTTTCGTTGATCACAAGCAACCGGTTGATATTCAATGGACATGGTGTCCCTAGACTTTTCGTATCATCCCACTGCTCAACTACCACTCGTATCTCCTTCAGATCATCTGGTGAAAATCAAGTCCCGGTGAATTATTGCCTAAGTGTCTTGGCAATATCTTCTAATTGATCCAAAACGTATATCTGGAGAACGAGAAAGAGAGGGGGGGGGGGACTGCGTAGCCAAACCGCGTGAACGGAAACAAGAAGTGCCGCTGGATTTCAGATTCCGCACCGGTCTTGGCCAAGAGGTATGTAAACAAGGGAGCCTGCGCGACCAACGTGATCCTCATGAAGGATCGATCTTGCCCGGGACTCTCCCCGAGGCCCCCTTTAGCTACTACAGAGGTTAGGCTCGTGTATATATGCGGACGTGTGTATATATAATGTTTACTGGACGACGATCGTTTTTCGTGGAACGATCAACGAAAGCAATGACCCAAGAGCGCATAATTACAGTTTGGCTACCGATATCTCTCGTGGTTTCGCAGAGGTTCGCGGGGACCGCAAAAACTCGTAAAGTCGATCCGTCAAGTCCGCGCACTCTACCTCTTTGACACTGAAAGACGAGGAGTCTCCTTTGCCGCGTGCCCCCCGCCGTTGCTTTCGCTTAGAACTATTTTTTAACGCGTTACCCCCACTTGTAGCGCAAAAAAAGGCCTTTTTCATGAATTTTTTTAAAGAAAACTACAAAACTTTTTTAATCGATCAATATACCATCTTAAAGAACACATCTTGAAGAACTTTCAGTAATTTTTTTATTGAAAAATATTACATTGTTTAGTGGCAAATGGCCGTCAATGAAATAATGTTTTTATATACACGGTTTGCGGTGACCAACATTGCGGCGAAGTGGATCATCTGAAAAAAAAATGCGGATGGATTTAGTCAAATATAAGTATAAACTAGTCTTTGATCGAAGGATTTTAAAAAATATTCATTTTTCACAAAATGGCGGACAGTCAAAGTTAATGGTTCGATTTTAACGAAAAAAACGGCCGTTTTTTGGCTATAAAGCGGCCTTTTTCCGGCCGTTTTATAAAACGACCTTCTTCATATATATGAAGAAGAATCTCTTCTTCTTCGTATATATATATATGAAGAAGAGGATTCTGAAGACATGCGATTCCGAGGAACGCCCTCTACGCAAAATCAAGTAACCGTTTGAGAGAAAAATGAAGGACCGTCCTGAAATTCGCCAGATGTGCTGGTAGCCCACATTACATACAGGGTTAACCGACCGGCAAATAATCGGGGGTCAGTGAATGGACGAAAGCTGATTTATATTTAAAATCCGTAAAAAATATGAATTGTCGATAAAAACTCGAATCACTATAATTTGGCGAAAAAATCACAGGTATCCATAAATCGATTTATCAGTTTAATATAAAATATTGACGCCGCACGTAATGCTTCTAATTTGTGGTACTTGCACACCACGCAACTTACAATTAGTTACGATACGGCTGTGCACAGTAAGTGTCCCAAACGCGAAAACAATTAGTTTTATAAGTTTCAAGGGTAAGTATTTCTATCATTACTTGAAATAGAATCAACCTTGGATTTTTTGCAACATTTTCAAATAAATTCGTAATAATGGGTTAGAATTAGGCATGTTTATTTCCTGGCGTTGGATTCTAGTTTTATCTGAGTGAAAGGACATATGGGTTCGGTTCTGGAAATTCTTAAAGCAGAGTGAAGAATGTTGCTCATCTGCTGAAAATTTCAAAAGTAATTGCTCTCAAGATATGACAATGTAGTACATTTAATAAACTATTCTCAGATCGTATAATTCGTCATTTAAATTTTGACAAAATTTAATTTCCTATTTCCCTGTCGAACCAGACTGGTAGAATTTTGAGAATGTCACGTTAAGATACAAAAAAGCTTTGTTATTGTCTACGAAATTGTAATAAGAAATATAATACTGATGTGGATAAAAATATATTAATTTTGTGCAACACATTGAACTCCAGATCTAGAATTGAATAGAAATAAATTGTTATGTTTTGCAGCGTTCATCTACACTACACGTTGATTTACTATCGGTCGAGTGTTCATTCGCTGGTAATTTCGTCCATTCGCTGGCGAATTATCCATTTGGCTACTTATTGATTAATTCCTTCAAGATGATTTGTTCAAATTACTTCGAATATTTGTTCTCACTATAAGAATAATATCCTTTGGCAGCGATGGCAATTGAAAATATTGTTTTGATAATATTTCCATTTTACAGTCCATCCGAATCCTACAGTGTCGTTATTCGTCCATTCACTGATCGGTTTACCCTGTATAATCCAATATAAATATTATTTTTTACGGTAATTCACGATTTTCCATAAGAAACTCTGGTGCACTATTTAGATTCGAATACTTTATATTGTTTTCGAAAGCGACTCGGTGAAACTTTCGAAAACTTTAAAGCCTAACTTTTTGGACACATGTAGCGAAAAAGAAAAAAATCACTTTCCTTTAACATTCATTGGTGAAAGGCTCGAGCCTCGTCAAGCTGTGTGTTTGGGGAATTCGCTGGAAAAAAATCCACATGGTTTCGAAAAAAAGCAAAGAGAACCAAAGCCAGGATCAATTGAGGCTGGAGCTCGAACTCGAATATCCCGAAGAAGGGAAACATCCTTCTCCCAAGATCCCGAATGAATCCCTTGGGTAAAAAAAAATTCGATCTAGCCCTTACGTTCCCTTCGCCGAATGAAAAACTTGAGAATTATTTAAAAAACCAATAGCCGTAAACTTCGACGAGGTAAATAAAATTCTGACAGTAGCATTTGGGCACTAATAATTGTAAATCATCAATGCAAAACGCATCGATGCACTCTAAGCCTGCCCAAACGTTAATATTTATTTTCGATCGCTTTTTTTTTCAAGCTGAAAAATACATTTCGACGATCGTACTTTTTACGGCCAATCATAAAATATCTTCTCGAGATAAAATATTCTTCTTCGGGTACAAATAAATCGTTATTCCGAATGATTCTACTCCGTCCGAATATTGCCTTCCGCGTAAATTCCTTAATGGGATTTTCATTGGTCGGATGAGCCGCGTTTTGTCGCTTCTAGAAAAGAGGGTAAAAAAGTCTTTCGATCTGTCTTTTCTCCTCTCGAGTGGCTTTTGAGCTCGTCATCGCCGTTCAGCCCGTAGAGTTCTTCTGTAGCTTTTCTTCTCTCTATCGCCCTCTCTTTTTTTCTCTCTCACTCTCGAGGGTCAGGAACAGTTGGTATGGCATTCGTATAGTCGTTCAGCAGGCGACTTTTTACGGTCGTTTCGTACTTATAAACAGCGGGAGGGCTTACACGCTTACCGCTCAGAAATTTCTGGAGGTTCCTCGTGTCCTTTGCTCCCGCTCGTCTGTGTGTACGCACGATACCGGAGTCTTCATGGCCAAGAGGCGCGAACAACTTCACCGCACTGACTTTTCGTCCGCGCGAGGATGAGATGCACACCTTATATATATATGGAATTTTCTACGCCATTTCACCTAGCCCGTGACCCCAACCGTTTTTGGTTTTCCTGACTTTTTTTTTTGTAAAGTCGTACCCCATGAACGCAATATCCCCACCAATTTTTCGATTTTTGTCTCTCCTCTTTTAGGAGTTACAATTGTCCAAAAAAATCCATTTCGGAACGCCGATAACTTCTGAACTAATTGAGATATCGATAAATGTCACTATATCGTTTCTTTTCATTTTGAAACACACTTTCGTTAAAAAATATAAAAAGATTATCAATCATCGATGTCAACGTTTTTTTTTACTTCTAAAGTGAAAACTATTTTTTTTTAATATGATCGACTTTTTAAATTTTTTTCAAAAAAATCTCTAAAATAGAGTGACCTATTCTATGATTTTTAAGACTAGTCTCATTGTGGGCCCATTTTTTCTTCCATCTTTTTTTCGAATTAATCATATCTTTTTCGAAGATTTTTATCATTTTAATCTCCAATACTGCTATTAATCATTTTGTGATTTCCAATTCGGGTTCGTCAGGCCTGAAACGGTTTATTTCTAATTCATACATCGCCACGGTGCGAGATAAAACGACCATGAAACTTCGTCTGCAGTAACCGCGCAGTAACATTGCAGCAAATAACAATTTCGATGCGTTGCTCGATTGTGTAATTCTCCATGACTAAACCTCAATACTTTCTGATGCCAGTTGTCAAAGATAGTACTCTGTATTCGCCACAAAGAAAATGTCGTGCAATTTAAAATGTCAGGTCAGTTTGAGACACCCTTTATATATATATATATATAGGAAAATAATACTTTCAACCCGCTTTGCCTATGTAATGTTTACTATCAGTACAGCCGGCTGTTTTGGGGATGGTCCTCAAAGTCGAACGTTTTTAAAGGAGATTAAAATCCCCTTTTCCCATTTAAATATATATGTATGTAATATATATGTTCGGATATGTGATGTATACACATATATTCGGAATTCTTGTTCAACAGTGTGGAAGAACGATTTACAGAACGAAAATTCGCGCAAGGAGAGAATATCTCCCCGCTGACTGGCACGAGAATGTAACGATTCAACCGCGACGCTCGCGTATACCATAAATTTGCCTTTAAATAAAGTATCGATTCGAGCGTCCGCCGTGATAACCATCGGGACATTTCACACGCTGTGAGATTTGGCTCTCTCTCTCTCTCTCTCTCTCTCTCTCTCTCTCTCTCTTTCTTTCTCTTGTCCCTTCGCGTACTACAATATAATACGATTCCCTTCTCGTCGCAGTCCGTGCGTGTTAAGGTGTACATACGCATAAGTACGTAGGCCCTGTATCGAGTTCCCATTCGACCAATGTCCCTAACAATCCGTGACCGCGGTTTCGGATCCTAATTCATATTTTCGCTTCACCCTGTGAGAATTCGTTGCATTTTTTGGGGTTACGCAGTCACTAGGCATCCTTCCAATTTCGCCATGTGCATGCAATCGTTTGTCATAACAAAAATGTTGATATTACATACATTTTTTACAACAATTCTTATTTAAATATTTTTTTACCCTAAACACTTTGTATTTGCAGATTAAGAATCAATATATGTAATTCGGTTGTGAAAATGATATGAACCACTTGATCAACAAGAACACGGTGTTTACATCACTGAACGTCTAACAAGCATGCGTGTTTTTTTTGGAGTAATATGTTGTTTCGGAGTAAGAAAACAAATAGAGAAAAAAAATTGACGAAAAATCGAAAGAAAAAAATTAAAATTCGTTCGAGCACTACGTAAAAAAATGTTTCGACCTCTCAAATTTTGTATGAATTACTTTTTTATAACGTAGTAACATTTTCCGTTGAGGAACGCGAAATTTTTTTTTTTCGATCTACCCTAATATATATATACATATAATATATATAATATATATATATATATATATATATATATATATATATATACTAGCGGTATTAATTCTGGACAATTTTAATAGAAATGATCTTTTTTATATTTACGTGGAAAAAGTATATTCTTCTAAGCCGAAACGATACTGTAGTTTTTTCATTTTCAGCTATAATGTTTCTACTTAATGTTTGCCTTGATAAGTTTACGTCGATAAAAATATAAAATATAAGTGATTATATGGGCGAAACAAAAGAAATTTAGGCGAGACTGGAATGTGGGAATGTGGGGAAGAACAGGAATAAGGGATAGAGTAAAAACAAAAACAGAGATTGTAAAAAAGACGTAGAAAACTGAGTACATTTATGTAGGTACGTGCGAGAAAGCTAAGGGAAAGAGAATAAAAAAAGAAATAGTAGAAGATCCGGAAAAGAGAATGGGGGATAAAGAAGGAGAGGAGATCGATGAAAAGATACAGACGGTGCTAAAAAAGGAGCCTGTAACTGAACTATGTATGTACATAAAACACTTTGAGAATCTAATTAGGAAAATAGTCAACGAGGAAGTGAATGCGAGACGAAACGAAAGGCCAAATGACAATAGAATATATGTAAGAAATAAGGGGATTTTGTAAGGGGAAACGTGTATGTAGGGGGTCTTTTATGTGTAAACACCGCGAATGGGTATACCTGAAGTAATAAATACTACTACTGCGTACGAGTGATTATATCGTAAAAATGATCAATGGATGCGAAATTTAAGGATGCTGAGTCCCTATGAAACATGTTAATGTTAATCGTTCAATAAATAGCTTCTTAATCGTCATGAAATTTTTACACGACCTCCTGAATACTTCATGTAAAAACATACCAAATTTTCAGAATTCTCTCATCATTACGTCAACCTCCTTAAGGGTTGAAATAAAAAATGATAAGAAAATTCTGAAAATTTGGTATGTTTTTGTATGAAGTATTTAAGAGGTCGTGTTAAAATTTCACGACGATTAGGAAGCTCGTTATTAAAAAATTAACATTTTGTTAAGAACAATTTTTAAAAGAAATTTAAAAAAATGTATCAATAAACTTCGTTTTGTTTCCGTTGCTTTCAGTATATTGTAGATATTATAAAATTGAGAGGTCAAAAAAAAAACTTATTGCAAAGTTACATCAGTTTCCATAAAACAACATTTAATTTGTGAATGTTAATTGTTCAATAACGAGCTTCCTAATTGTCGTGAAATTTTTACACGACCTCTGAAATACTTCATACAAAAACATACCAAATTTTCAGAATTTTATCATCAGTTGCGATTTGGGACTCAACATCCTTAAAAAAATCTAAAAGTGTCCGGAATTAATTCTACTATATACATATATTTGTATATATACATGTATATAGCCTTAGCACAAATTTAATGAATATTCAATATTTTATCATTTGCAGAAATAGACGATACGTATTTTTTCCATTTTTCGATCTACCCATCAATCGACCTCTACCGGCCAGTGTAACTTTAAAATTATTCTTCGGTTTAAAAATCTTCAAGTGTTCCTAAAAAATAGCATTCAGTGCGCACTTTAGTAAAATAATCAATTTTAGAAACAAATAAGAAAAGGTGTCGTTTAAAAAAAAAAATTATGTTATATTGGTATTTCTAGAATTTTATATTTATAGATATATAGATAAACATATTTTTTTTTAATTCGGTGTTCCAAGGTATATCCATACGCGAGAGCGTCACCGAGGTGGCCGGGGGGGGGGGGGGGGCAGCAGCTCCCCTCTTAGAGCTTCGAAAAAATGTATATGAGTCTAAAATGTCTACAATTCATATTTCCCTCATCCTCTCTCTCATCTTACCCTTCCCTGGCCCATTGGCTGGTGACACCCTTGCCCTTGCGGGTTTTTGCGTATTTCCCTTCCCAACTAAAACCGTTCCGAATACTTCCTACCCACACTTCGCTAATCCAACCCAACTTCCGTTGCGACCCAAACAAACAGCCGCTACCCTATACCGCACTCGCCGAGGTCACGGGGAAACTGTGGAAAACCCGTGCCAGAATAGACGGCCCCCTATTTTTCTAAATCTCTACCGCACAGACGTTTAACTCAAGTATCGACAGGAAGGTCTCAGAAGTATTGGCCTCCAGCTGTCTGGCTGCCCCAGTCCGTGCACGCCTAAGCGGTCACCGCTCCAAGTATCGGCCGTGCACAATGTTGCTTAACCCCAAACACATCGCCGGAGCCGAACGTCAACCGCCCATCCACCAGTCACCATCTCGGTTGCACACACTCACATACCTATGGTAGTTTTCAAACATTTTTATCCCCCAATAAGTCGATAAAGCGTTTTTTAATTTGATAAGTGATGATGAGGTGATGAATATTTTTGAAAACGTACATATCGATATATCAACACACACGTATGTTCGGGTGAATATATACACACGTATACACATACATAGAGGCATTTTCATAAATATTTATCGCCTGACAGGTCGACACACGATTTTACGTTGATCAAACCAGCGCGGAACGTCCCATTCGAACGTAAGCGCGTCGTTTTTTTTTCCTCTCCCGTTCGCTGCTCGAACGGGCAATTAAGCGCTCACCGGACATTCCCACGTGACCGAGCTTAAATAATTATTTACTTTACACCTCGTAGCCTCACGTACGACGGATCAATCTTGCGGAGAGACGAGCGGCAGTGCGGCTGGGGCCCGTTCCATCGAATATTCACGGAATGTTCCGCGTTGCGTAACGATCCAAAGGGGACACACGTTAACACGAATATATTCGTTCTAACGAGACGTATATGCTGTCACTCTCTCTTTTTCTCTCTCTCTC
>OX632366.1:17737942-17767942 GCA_951751655.1 Ophion costatus | reverse complement strand
CGGAATCCTCACAACGACGTTGTCTTTTCGTTTTCATTTTCTTGCCCGTTTTGGGGAGATTTCAAAACGTTCCAATTCTAGCCGTATCGCAGGTATGGCGGCAGATTTGTATATATGTACGAGAATTTATATATATATTCATATATATATATATATAAATTCTCTCATATTCATATATATATATATATATATATATATATATATATATATATATATATATATATATATATATATATATATGTATATATAGGATCTTGCACGAGAGCCGCAGAAACGCGGCAGCAACGCCCCGGGCTCTCTAGGTGTCGGCTATAGGGGGGTTATATTGACGGCGAGCATAAAACGTCAGGTTCATTAAATGGCACGGACAAGATTGTCATAATTTATAATTTAATAACGGTCGTAAGAGGCCCATTAAAAGGCCGAACTCTTTCCGAAATATTACGCGATATTTATTGCGACCAGTTTTTCGCTGTTTTTCGGCTGTACCTACGCGTTGTCGAAGTATGCGCCCTCCATAATTTATGCGAGTTGGATATCCGTGAGTGTGTGTGTGCGTGTGTCGGTTCGAAAGAACAAAGCACTCCTGCGCCGGGCGGCGAAAAAAAAACCGTAAAAAAAATTACGCCAGCTGCGGCTTTTGTAGAAAAAAAAACGTACATTTTACGATCTTTTTATTTTTTATAGTATCGAGATTATTCGGCCACTCGATACACTCTCACCCGTGCATCTTTCGAGTATTAAAAAAAACGGCTCGACACACCCGATTGCACATAATTTATTCACTCCAAAACTTATCGCGCTGTAAACAAATACTCGTACTCGACTTTTTTTCCACGATAAATATTCTCGAATATTCGCTGAAAGGACCGCGGACGTTTTTTTTTCTCGCAAATTATAAACGCCGAACCGATCATCGTGGCCGATATTTCTCGTACGAACAGTCATTTTTTTTTCCTCCTCTTTGCGGACCATTCGACTCGCGTATCCTTGATCGGGATTAAACAGAAAAGAAATTGGCGGAATTGTTGCCGCGGTTGATGGCGCGTGTATCGCGCGTCGTTTAAACGTGAAACAATGAGATTAGGGGCGTTGCGTCGTTTGCTTACCGAAACTGCGCGCGGCGAAAGTCAACGGGCTAAACTAAATATCGCGTAACTGCAGCTAACGTGTTTTTTTTTTCGTCTCTTTCTCACGTTGGGACACGCCAAAATGTCGATCACCAGTAATTTCATCCATATATATATATATGTGTGTGTGATCGTGTGTGTGTGTGTGTGTGTGTGTGTGTGTGTGTGTGTGTGTGTGTGCGTGCGTGCGTGCGTGCGTGCGTGCGTGCGTGTGTGTGTGTGTGTGTGTGTGTGTGTGTGTGTGTGTGTGTGTGTGTGTTTATGCTCCATACGTGAATACGTGTGCATCAGCGATAGGCCAACGCGCCGGAGCCCATTAGTTGGATTATTAAATTTCTCGGTCGTGGGGATAACGTTACGGGGCCGAAGAACCAGCAGGTTTCGCGTTTAGGCAGCCATTAGTCCGAGATTTACGACGAGCCGTAACTCATCGAACTCATTTGTTCCTTCCTCTCCTTCTCTCGTTCCCCACGTCTCTCTCGCTCGCGCAAATATATATATTTCCACATAAATATAAATATATATATATTCATATGTGTGTATGTGTCTGTGGTTACAGCGGAGGCAACGTAGGTAAAGTTTCGTGTAGCGGAAGTTAGTCTGCCTCGCCCGGAGATTTTGACTTCGAATTTTAATATATATATATATATATATATATATATATATATATATATATATATATATATATATATATATATACTGGATGTCCTGTTATGAATGGAGAATCCTGCAACTGTCGATAGGTCAGGTCATGTCCTACTATATGCTGAAATATCAGTTAAGTAAAAGGTGTAGAAATAAGTTTTTCGCCCTTTTCCATGAAAATAACGATTTATTTACTCAAAAGCAAGGTACGTTCTAAGCGGGAAAGTAATTTCCGTTTGCTTCCACCCATTTTGCCGACCTGTCAGGTAGATTGCGAATTCCTTGGCGGTAAAAGTTAAGAACGATCGGAACAAATCAAGACCGAATGGCGCCAAGCCTAGTGAATACGCCGGGTGTGGCGAAATTTTCCAGCCCAACGAATCTCAAGCGTCTCTGGTCCTTTTTGCTGTATGTGGTGTGGCATTGTCGTGCAGCAATATGACCGGTCTAGACCCTTAGCCGTCCAAGGCCGTTTTGAATATCGCCGAGCTTTTTCAAACGACTGGAGGTGTCTTGTTCGGTAACTCCTAATGTAGAAGCAAGCTCCAATTGCATTTGGCAAGGATCTTCGTCCGGCAAGTGGTCAAAGTCCTCGCCTGCAAATTTTTTTGGTCGTCTTGCTCTCTCGTCATCCTCGAGGTCGAAATTTCCACTGCGGAACGTCTGAAAGAAATTCTTCACCATACTGACGGATATGGCATCGTCCCCCAATGCCGGACATCATCTCCTTACCCTCGGAAGTATTTTTTTTAAGTCGAACGCGAAAAGCACCCACTGTATCCCCATTGCTCACTGTGATACGATGTTCACTTTGAGGTTACGTTAATTTGTTGGTCCGAAAAAATAGTCTACTAAACTGCGTTCAGCGAAAGAACGACACAGCGCTGCGCAGCTTTGAGCGACCTGTGCGTCGGGTGGGGGTAGTGGGGGCTGCTAGAGCGCGTTACATTGGTGCAAAGCCCGTTTGGCAACGTGGAAAGGGTAAAAGGGCGGCGCATTGGGCTGGATCTGACCGTACAGGACGAATTGAGGTTCGGATGCGTGTCGTTCTCTCGTTGAACGCAGTATGGTTGGTATTATATGACACCGGACATGAAAGAAAACTTTTTTTCAGTCAAACATTTGTGAAGCAGTTTCTATTTTGAGGCCGAGAACTTATTTGTACAGCTAATACGTCGAATATGTGTATAGATATATTTGGATGCAAATCTACGTAGACGGGCAGCACACACGTGCACTTTATGTCGTGTGGGTTAACCCTTTCTACACTCACCCTCGCTTTGTCCTTTCTTTTTCTCATTCGCTCTCGAACAAGTCCTCTTTCGTTTATTCTGAGTCTACTTTTTCCATTCTCCGTTTTTTGCTTGTTATCACTTTATCACTCACTCACTCACTCACTCACTCACTCACTCACTCACTCACTCACTCACTCACTCACTCACTCAATCACTCACTCACTCAATCACTCACTCACTCACTCACTCACTCACTCACTCACTCACTCACTCACTCACTCACTCACTCACTCACTCACTCACTCACTCACTCACTCACTCACTCACTCACTCACTCACTCACTCACTCACTCACTCACTCACTCACTCACTCACTCACTCACTCACTCACTCACTCACTCACTCACTCACTCACTCACTCACTCACTCACTCACTCACTCACTCACTCACTCACTCACTCACTCACTCACTCACTCACTCACTCACTCACTCACTCACTCACTCACTCACTCACTCACTCACTCACTCACTCACTCACTCACTCACTCACTCACTCACTCACTCACTCACTCACTCACTCACTCACTCACTCACTCACTCACTCACTCACTCACTCACTCACTCACTCACTCACTCACTCACTCACTCACTCACTCACTCACTCACTCACTCACTCACTCACTCACTCACTCACTCACTCACTCACTCACTCACTCACTCACTCACTCACTCACTCACTCACTCACTCACTCACTCACTCACTCACTCACTCACTCACTCACTCACTCACTCACTCACTCACTCACTCACTCACTCACTCACTCACTCACTCACTCACTCACTCACTCACTCACTCACTCACTCACTCACTCACTCACTCACTCACTCACTCACTCACTCACTCACTCACTCACTCACTCACTCACTCACTCACTCACTCACTCACTCACTCACTCACTCACTCACTCACTCACTCACTCACTCACTCACTCACTCACTCACTCACTCACTCACTCACTCACTCACTCACTCACTCACTCACTCACTCACTCACTCACTCACTCACTCACTCACTCACTCACTCACTCACTCACTCACTCACTCACTCACTCACTCACTCACTCACTCACTCACTCACTCACTCACTCACTCACTCACTCACTCACTCACTCACTCACTCACTCACTCACTCACTCACTCACTCACTCACTCACTCACTCACTCACTCACTCACTCACTCACTCACTCACTCACTCACTCACTCACTCACTCACTCACTCACTCACTCACTCACTCACTCACTCACTCACTCACTCACTCACTCACTCACTCACTCACTCACTCACTCACTCACTCACTCACTCACTCACTCACTCACTCACTCACTCACTCACTCACTCACTCACTCACTCACTCACTCACTCACTCACTCACTCACTCACTCACTCACTCACTCACTCACTCACTCACTCACTCACTCACTCACTCACTCACTCACTCACTCACTCACTCACTCACTCACTCACTCACTCACTCACTCACTCACTCACTCACTCACTCACTCACTCACTCACTCACTCACTCACTCACTCACTCACTCACTCACTCACTCACTCACTCACTCACTCACTCACTCACTCACTCACTCACTCACTCACTCACTCACTCACTCACTCACTCACTCACTCACTCACTCACTCACTCACTCACTCACTCACTCACTCACTCACTCACTCACTCACTCACTCACTCACTCACTCACTCACTCACTCACTCACTCACTCACTCACTCACTCACTCACTCACTCACTCACTCACTCACTCACTCACTCACTCACTCACTCACTCACTCACTCACTCACTCACTCACTCACTCACTCACTCACTCACTCACTCACTCACTCACTCACTCACTCACTCACTCACTCACTCACTCACTCACTCACTCACTCACTCACTCACTCACTCACTCACTCACTCACTCACTCACTCACTCACTCACTCACTCACTCACTCACTCACTCACTCACTCACTCACTCACTCACTCACTCACTCACTCACTCACTCACTCACTCACTCACTCACTCACTCACTCACTCACTCACTCACTCACTCACTCACTCACTCACTCACTCACTCACTCACTCACTCACTCACTCACTCACTCACTCACTCACTCACTCACTCACTCACTCACTCACTCACTCACTCACTCACTCACTCACTCACTCACTCACTCACTCACTCACTCACTCACTCACTCACTCACTCACTCACTCACTCACTCACTCACTCACTCACTCTCTTCGTCTGCTATTCTTTCACCCTCGTTCTCACTTTCCATACGCGGGTACCTCTAAAAGTGAACTATCGGTTCCGAGCGAGAGAGAGAGAGAGAGAGAAACTCGATACTCGTAACTCATCCTCACTACGTCTTGTTACCAAAAGCACGACTCTCCGTTCTCCGCCGCGCTTCATTATTATGATGATTCTGTTCGTTCGCCAAAAGTAATCTCGGGACAAATAAAAGGAATTACGCGGAGGGGTGTAACTACAGGCCCGCAATTAGGACGGGGCAAACGTGTGGAAAGGCCCGTTCATCACCGCGCGGTGACGTCTTCCTCATTGCCGGGCAACATTTACCCGCGACGCATGGAACCTCAATACAGAACCCAACCCTTCGGGGATTTTTAATTGATATCCAAAAAAAATGTCTATCATGCTTTGTTTTACTTGCCGCTCACGGGGTCAACGCACAGGCCAGTGCGCAGCTACGCGATCACCTATACCCAAGTACAGGCTCGGGCCAATGGCACGAGAAATCGCCGGAATGGCAGACTACTTAAGGATGTTGAGTCCCAAATCGCAAATGATGATAAAATTCTGAAAATTTGGTATGTTTTTGTATGAAGTATTTCAGAGGTCGTGTATAAATTTCACGACAATTAGGAAGCTCGTTATTGAGCAATTAACATTCACAAATTAAATGTTGTTTTATGGAAACTGATGTAACTTTGCAATAAGTTTTTTTTGTCGACCTCTCAATTTTATAATATCTACAATATACTGAAAGCAACGGAAACAAAACGAAGTTTATTGATAAATTTTTTTTTATTTCTTTTAAAAATTGTTCTTCACAAAATGTTAATTTTTTAATAACGAGCTTCCTAATCGTCGTGAAATTTTAACACGACCTCTTAAATACTTCACACAAAAACATACCAAAATTTCAGAATTTTCTTATCATTTTTTATTTCAACCCTTAAGGAGGTTGAAGTAATGATGATAGAATTCTGAAAATTTGGTATGTTTTTACATGAAGTATTCAGGAGGTCGTGTAAAAATTTCATGACGATTAAGAAGCTATTTATTGAACAATTAACATTAACATGTTTCACAGGGACTCAACATCCTTAAAATATATAAAAAAGAAAAAACGTTCAAGCTTGAACAGGACGTCTTTTTCAATGTGGCAATAATAGCGTGTAATCGCGATACAATGTCGATGGGAGACGCGGTCGTGAACGAGACACGAGGCTAATTCCTAATTAGTCGACGGGGATGAGGGACACTTGAGTAGAAGTGCAGCCTTGCGTTGCGATGGTCGAGCTATACGAGATACGAGCCGATAAGATTCGCGGCGCGGGACGGAAGAGAGAGAGAGAGAGAGAGAGAGAGAGAGAGAGAGAGAGAGAGAGAGATGCACATCGCGCCGTGACGAGTGGTCCTTGCCACTCGGACTTGACTGCAAGTGCCAGCAGGTGTAAGCATCGGAGAGCAATAATAAAAGTGCGACTGCGGGGACCCGGTGCTCGTGTCGTCGTGGCTGGAAAGAGCCGAAAAGTCCCCACGACAACCGCAATCCCGAGTACTTTGCCCCGTTAAGGGGGTATGCCCAGTTGTAAAAGTCGTAAAATCATTTTCTTTCAAAACCAAAATACAGTAGGACCCCCCGATAAAAACGCCCGCAACAAGAACGCTTCCTCTTTTTCTCGCTCGAACGCTTCTCCCACTCCGACTCGAACCCCGAGATCGAGTCATTTCGCGTGCGGGTTTCTGAATAAGAACGCCCAGCCTAGGAGAGCTTAGACGAAAAAAGTGAGATAAATATTGTAATGCACATTTCCGTTTTAAACCATTCTCCTTATACTATGAGGAAATGTTGCTATACAATACGAAATCGACTACAAATGGGCTACAAGTTGAAACTCGTTCGAGCGGTGGTTCTTATTCAGAACCTCGCATGCCGAGAAGAAAGAGAGAGACAGAAAGAGTGAGCGAGCGCGGAGCGCGCGCCTGGTGGGGGTACTTTAAAACTCTTCCCCTTGGGGGCTTTTGCGTTCTTATTGGGGGGTCGGACTGTATACTGACAATGTTCCCTACAAATTTCAACGTGATCGGATAATAATTGACAGAGTCATAGGCTGTTATGTTGATACCATTGCTGCTGTGTGTAAAGTCGATTCAACTCGTTATTTTTGTTTGATCAAATGCTGAGGGACTGTAAAAATGTCCATAGATGTGTGGTAAAAATTCGAAGATAGTGTGCTTTAATGGTTCGTAAAAGAAAATTCCCCAAAAAAGCGAAAAAAGTAGCTATCATATGGGATGTCATATGGGATATCATATGGGATGATCATACGGCCCTTAAGGCCGTATCTGTGTGAACTAAAACTATATCCAGTGTAAATCTGCAGTGTTAGTATTTCACAGTTATACATGTTGGAAGTAACATCTTAAATTTTTTCAAATTTTGCTTCGTTATAGTTTTATATTTATTTTTTAAATTTTATATATATATTTTTCAATTTTATATCTATTTTTTTACCTTATTTGAACTTTTGTTACTATAGTTTTATTTTTTTTTGTTTTATTCGAAATTGTACATATTTGATGTTGCACAGGTCATGTCGCGACATGTTTTCGTCATCGGGCGTTGCGACAGCCGCCGTCCTTTTCATCTGAAAGAGACGACTTTTTAAAATTCTGATAAAACTAATAATTTTTTTTAACAACAAAGCAACGATTTGAAATTTGAGCATATAAAAACTATCAAAAAAATCGTCATTTTTTCGTGAGTATTAAAAAATTAAGATCGATTTTTCAAAAGTGAGATCGTCAACGAAGTTTGAACGTTTTTAAAAATTATATTTCCTGTAAATTTAAAAACAATCCATCAGGTGTTTCCAAAGATATCATGGCCACCGACTTTGAAAAGTGTTTCGAGAAAAACGCGTTTAAAGTTTGGTGCTGTTACCGTTCGCCCGTCCGCCTGTTAGAAGCTGTAGCTCATTCAATTTCGTGAACATTACAATGAAATTTTCAGTGAATATAGCTTAAAGACGATAATATCGAACAAAGATATTTTTATTCGATATTATTGAATAAAAATTGAAATTGAAAAATTGAAAAGAATATTTTTTTCAAAATATTTTCGAAAAATGCATTTTTTTGACCCTCTTAGGTACATGTAGCCCGTTAATATTTTGACAGCCACATGCGAATAAACATTTTCGTTGAAAGTGATTTTTTTTCTCCGCATACACTGGGATCCCCCAAACGAGTGATAAAAAAAGGCAACCCCTTCACCATTGATTAGATTTCAATGAACAAGTCTCATTCTCGTCCACCAATCGTCGCGTGTATTTTCCCATCCCCCGCCCGAGTGCCCGACGGGTGAAATTCGCGTATGCCCATGTGACGTAAATATACCAATATTATTTTAAATATATAGCAATCGGGGGGAAAAAACGGCCGGCTGTAGTACGCGTTTGACGGATGGCACGTAATGTCGTGCCCCCGGCGCGAGTCCGTGGGCGCCAACAAGAGTGCGGATGGCCAAACCGGAGCGAGAAAATATCACTGAGGGCATCCAACTTAATGGCACCGGCCATTATAAACCCTTGCCCCGCGTGTACCTTCACCCTGTATAATACTTTACCCGTACTATAAAATCAATGCTATACGTACAAAACACGGGATGTTCGAACATCGAGCATAAATAATCGCGATAATTGACGTGAGCAGTATTCCCGATCCCTCTCTTCCTCTCCCTCATCCTCTCGCGTCATCGAGAACGCGCTTCTCTCGCGGGTCTCGGCGAGCTCGGCTCAAGATCTACAATATCGAATTTCGCCGAGTTTTGTTCTTCGACAAATACTTCAATTGAAATATTTATTAAAAATAGAAAAATAGATGTTTATTTTTGGATTTAAATGGAGAGAAAAAACTCCAAATTTACTTAAAACAATATGCGGCGTGAGTTTCGCCTCCGAAAGTTGAGAGTTCGTAGACGTAACCGTAGGTTTCGGACTCTGTGCGAACTAATCGATTAACGTTTCGGGAGATCGAGACGCCAGAGATGTAGATATACGTATATACTTTCTCAAACGCGCGAGACGTGTTGTGTGTGTGTATATATATAATGACATGGACGTACGGTTCGAGCCGAGAAACGATCACTCGTGTCGATTTATTAACGATTTATTGTTTCCCATTTCGAAGCTCTCACACTTTCTCTATATATGTACATGGAACAGAAGACTAAACAAGAGGTGGTCGAACAAGGCCTGCGATGGGAGGATATGATTTAGGAAGACCGTAGTTTTCTCAAATAAAGTTCCGAAAAGGACACACCTCCGTTTAATATGGAATTTTTACTCGCTGATCACGAATATGATAGTGAAAATGCCCGCAAATTTGATTTTCAAGGTCAAAATTCATAAAAACTGGTTTTTTGACAAGTTTTCCTATTTTATTGTAATAAATGTTGACGCAGACAAAAATGTTTCCTACAAAAGTTGTAGCCTATAAAAAGATTGACATTTTACGTTCCACACAAGTTTAGTCTAAAACCAATGTGGTTCGAGAAAAATCGGATAATGCTCCTAAAACTACATTTTTCTAAACTCTGTTTCGATGTTGTCTCCTTACGCACTTTACGACGGAAAGGTAGCAGTTTGATCTTTAACACTTTGCGCATACCTGAACAACAAACAACACACGACACAACAAACAAACCGAAACAACACAACAACCCACACAACACAACAAACAAACCCAAACAACACGCGACACAACAAAGAAATCCAAAGAACACGCAAAACAATTAACAAACCCAAACAACACAACAGCCCATACAATACACAACACAACAAACAAGCCCAAACAACACAACAACCCGCACTACGAACAACAAACATACCCAAACAACACACAACAAACAAACCGAAACAACACACGACTCACACAATACACAATACAACAAACAAACCCAAACAACACGCGACACAACAAACAAATACAAACAACACACAAAACAACAATCAAACCCAAACAACACACAACACAACGCAACGAACTAACCCAAACAACACACAACGCAACAAACAAACTCAAACAACAAAAAAACACACGGCACAGCAAAAAAACTGCAAGCTTCTCGCGGTAAAGTGCGCATAGATAGATAATATCGAAACTAACGGAGTTTAGCAAAATGGAGCACTATCCCATTTTTCTCAAAACAGAGTGGTTTTGGACAAAAATTGTGAAGAACATAAGAGATCAATCTATTTATAGACTTCAACTTTTGTTGGAAACATTTTTCTCTAAGATTTACCGTCATTTACATAACAAAATCAGTTTTTGTGAGTTTTGACCTTGAAAATTAAATTTGCGGGTATTTTCACTATTATATTTGTAATCGGGGAGTCGGAATACATGAGTACACGACATTCTTAATTAATCGGAGGTATGTCCTTTTCGGAAGTACACCCGTTTTCTCTGCGTCTTTTCAAGATCTTTTTTTTCTATTTTCATTTCTCTCGACACAGACGAAAATGGGGTTGAATGTAATGTGAATTAAATATCCGTTCCAAGCGTCAATGTTGTTGTTGTTTCTAAGTATCTATTTAAAAAGAGAACACGATAACGTTGGACCGTTCGGTGAGCGCGTTGAAAATTGATTGTAATTCTAAGTATTGTTTGATGGAAATGGCGATAATGAGTATTCGCGAAAGTCCGATTATTTTATACGCTCGTTTTTATTATTACAATTTTCTCTATTTACCGTAACGAGTGGCTGAGTCTTTCTCCATCTCGATTTTTCTTTCTGTTTGTCTTTATTACTATGTGTATACACACACACACACACACACACACACACACACACACACACACACACACACACACACACACACACACACACACACACACACACACACACACACACACACACACACACACACACACACACACACACACACACACACACACACACACACACACACACACACACACACACACACGCACACACACACACACATATATATATATATATATATATATATATATATATATATATATATATATATATATATATATATATATATATATATATATATATGTATATATATATGTATATCCACACACGGGTCTGTTTCTCGCAGGCAAGTTTTGTTTACGACGCTCTAGGCAATTGTTTAAGTTAATTGCACGTTGTTTCAGCGCGTCCGTAGCTGACCAGAGCGCAGAGTCGTTCGCGAAACGCGATATTTTACTTTCTCGTGGTATAACAGATCGCCCTGAGTTATGTGTAACTAGCTAAAGAGAGAGAGAGAGGGGGGGGGGAGAGAGAGTGAGAGAGAGAGAGAGAGAGAGAGAGAGAGAGAGAGAGAGAGAGAGAGAGAGAGAGAGAGAGAGAGAGAGAGAGAGAGAGAGAGAGAGAGAGAGAGAGAGAGAGAGAGAGAGAGAGAGAGAGAGAGAGAGAGAGAGAGAGAGAGAGAGAGAGAGAGAGAGAGAGAGAGAGAGAGAGAGAGAGAGAGAGAGAGAGAGAGAGAGAGAGAGAGAGAGAGAGAGAGAGAGAGAGAGAGAGAGAGAGAGAGAGAGAGAGAGAGAGAGAGAGAGAGAGAGAGAGAGAGAGAGAGAGAGAGAGAGAGAGAGAGAGAGAGAGAGAGAGAGAGAGAGAGAGAGAGAGCGTATATAGTGCTAAAGAGCGCTCGACTATACTGCACTATATACTCCGGCAGTGGCAATAGAGTTATTACCCGGTCGGCACTTTTAGAGCCCACGAGTTCTCGAGGCACGCCCTTCCGATGTACCTGTTATTCGTAATGCTGACTATTAGGATTTTCAGTTGGTCCGGCGCGCGCAACTCTTGCCGGATAAATGTAACTAATAATATTCCTCGATGAGAGTCGAGCTCGTTCGTCGCAAGAACTTATCGAGCCAGTGTATAGAGAAGAAGGAAGAGGGGGAGAGAGAGAGAGAGAGTATGAATGAAAGAAATTCCTAAAAAATAAAAAAAAAATGAAATATATGTATATATATATATTGTTTTGAATTCATTTATATATATATATATATATGTATGTATATTAAGGTGATTAAATGAATCGACTATTTTTTCAAATTCCCCTATTCTCTAGTTGCAGTGCGGTGAAATAAGACGCTTGTAAAAATATGAGCCCTTTACATTAAGTCTGAGAGGTTCCTCATCTCGATTTTCTATTTCCCATGCTAATAACACGGAGAAAAGTTTGCTTGCTACTTTTTAATTTTACAACTTGCCAACTGGTACAAGTATAATAACGCCCAAGACATATTTTTGTGGGGAATTGAACGCTCTTGAGGTCTCTTATCGTTTTATGATAAATAGTAAATTTCAAGATTTTTTCACTTTTGTGCCGAACCTATCATACTTACCACAAAATGTCACAGAATGTGTTTTTGTAGACAAATTTCATTTCCTATGAAATTAGATGATTAAATATTTAAAAAATTAAACAGTTTAATAGTTAATAGCTTTATAAATTCATTTTTTGGATAAAAGTTGCTATTCCCGAGAAATTAGTTGTGATGTTATTCAAAACTATTAATAAGAATACACCAATTTTTATAGAGTTACTTTGTAATGGTTAATTGAATGTTCAATGTAACATATCAAAGAGAAATAAATAATTCCTTATTCGTAAAAGTAAATAAAATTCACATTCGCGGAATTAGGGTGGTTAAAAAAAAATCGATTTTCGTTCGTCAACGGAAAATTGAAGTATGTTAAAAAGAAGAACGTTCTGCAAAAATTGGGGGTTCTAAACAATTTTTTAGTTAGTACTCAAACGCCCTTTTTACGATTATCGGAGTATTATTTTTTTTTATCTCGGTGCAGAAAACGTTAGTGCGTGATCCAATGTAAGTCTTGATTCAATTTTTTTTGTAACAATACACAATTTCAATCTAAATATTTTTTTTTACCATAAACAATTCGTATTTGCAGATTAAGAATCAATATATGTAATTCGGTTGTGAAAATTATATCAACCACTTGATTAACAAGAACACGGGGTTTACATCACTGAACGTCTAACAAGTATGCGTGTTTTTTGGGATAATATGTTGTTTTGGAGTAAGAAAACAAACGAAGAAAAAGAATTGACGAAAACTCGAAAAAAAAATTAAAAGTCGTTTGAGCACTACCTAAAAAATGTTTAGACTTTTCAAATTTTGTACGAATTACTTTTTCATATAGCAGTAACATTTTCCGTTGAGTAAAGCGAAATTTCACTTATTTTCACAAATAAAAAAGTCTTTATTTCTTTTCCACATATTTGCACAAAAGTTTCAAACGTCCATTTCTTTTGCTATGAAAAAACAAAAATACCTAATGCAATCGCGTCACCGTGCGAATGGCGTCGTAGTGAAGAATCTCTTTGTCTCCACTGAATACAGCGTGAAGTTAAAAAAAAAAAAAAACAACATGAAATAAAAATCGTACGAAACGGAAGAAACTGAAAAAAAAGAATCGGCTTCGTTCCGTGACGCGCAAGCGGTATGCCATTCGTCTTGACTGGACGATATGCGCCACGTCATAAAGCCCATAGAAAAGCTGGTCGTTGTTCGGGCGCGGCGTGTGTCGCACCCGCGGGGGAACGTGCTCTCGAGGCGCGTTCGAAAACTGGCGCGCGCGCTCGCGCTCGCCTCGTACATCCCATGCGAGTCACATTTTATTGAGCAGAAAATTCTCCTATAAAGCGAGAAGTTTGTTCGGATATGCTTCCATTGTCCTGCGCTATTGGCGTGGACGCGGGCCAAAAGCGCGCGTTTGCATCGGAGCCGACGACGACGCCGACGACGACCAGAATCGCGCAAAGATTTATGGATTTTTTTTTCTCCCGGGCATGTGTGAGCGTTTTGCCGAGAAAAATGGCTTTCGCGTCGTTCAAATAATCGCCACTTCGGAATCTGTGTCCACCGAATTCATCATTTTCTTGAGCCAGCTAATAATAAAGCAATCTGTGAAATATCGTGGCAGGACCATCGGTTTGGACGCGAATTCATGGCAAGGGAGAAACTTGCGTATGGCAGGACGCTTCTTTGAAATTTTGCAAATCACGAAAATGGCAAGCTGCGAGAAAAAGTTCGATTTTCGCTTTTAAAAAATCTTCAATCATTCGTTACGAAAAAAATGGATAAGGGTGTGAAAAAATCATACGGTCATACGATCAAAATTGTAATAAACTATGCTTCGTCCGAATTTGAAGCGAATCGGACGAGTAGATTTTGCGATACGGCTTAGGGGAACAAAAGGGGGCGGCGGTGGGGTGAATGAGTGTGAAAGTATCAACTGTGGCGGAAGCGCGCGTCTCGAGTGAGAAAACAATATCGATTTTTTGACAAAACGATGTAATTTTTGGTAAAGTTTAACATCGTTTCCGTTTATTTGAGTTGCTGATGTTGATTAGAGGCAGGTAGGTAAACACAATGAAAGTACTAATTATTAATATAATAAGAAGAGTTTGTCAGAAATTTTCAAGGTTATTGCGTGATTTTTTGTTAATTCGTTAAGAGGGAATGATACCTTATCGCGGTCGGTATGGTAGAACGATTATAGATTCCCACGAATCTCTGAAACGGCTCTTCAGATCCCGTCGAAACTTTGCCAAACGACGTCAAATAGATAGACGAACGGCTGTCTTCTCCTGAAATTTTCCGAATTTGAGAAAAAAAATGTAGATTGGGTTATCATAAGCCAATCTACATTCTTTTTCTCAAAATCAGAAAATTTGGGAAGAAGCGAGCCATTCGTCTATCTATTTGACGTCGTTTGGCAAAGTTTCGACGGGATCTGAAGAGCCGTTTCAGAGATTCGTGGGAATCTATAATCGTTCTACCATACCGACCGCGATAAGGTATCATTCCCTCTTAACCGTCTAATGGGGCAAGATGAATACAAGGTATCGCAAACCCGCGATATTTTACAACGTACCACTATTTACGTTAGAAAGGGTGAAATGAAACTAGTAAAGCATTTGGTTCCTCTTCAACCCCTGTTTCTACCAGAAGAAGAAAAAGAACTTGCAAATTATCAAATTGATATGGAAGCAAGATTATTCGGACTAATCCTACAGATCTTCAACGATTGGCTTATCAACTTCATGGTATTGAGAATGAAACCACTTTTATATGTGAAAGATGCCAATAATTCGTGTCCCATCATTATCTCAGCGCTGTTTCATCTTGCCCCGCATACGTGATAAGATGGGAAAAAATCATTTTCAATAAAAAATATATATTATATGGTACAAATCAGAGACTGATTTTTTTTCTTCTAAAATTAAAAGATTACTCAATGTTGATTAGTTTAAAGAATAATTAAAATTGGCTAACTCATATATGTATTGTTATTTTTATTTGAATATGACCTTAGCGTTATCATCTTGCCCCGACTTACCCTACACCGTAACGTAAAGCATAATATTCGAGACAAACACAAAAGAAAAAATGGGCCCTTCGCCAAAATCGTCACAACTCACTCAATTTTTCAAATTTTTAGAAAAACCTCCCTTGCCAATTTGCAGTCACTACCCGCTGCTATAAATCTATTCAATGAAGAAAAATCGCAGTGAAAAAAATGTCAAGCTTATATACAGACCTCTTAACATAAATTCTCATCGAAACATTCGATATTCTTTCTAATACGATTTCAAGCCTCGAAGTTGTGCTTTTCGTTTTCGTATTCATTTAATTGTGGAATACGGATAAAACAACACAAAAATACGCCCACAACGTCTTTACCACGAGAAACCGCGCTGAATCTTTGCACTGTGCATTCTTTTGACTACTCGAGTTTTTAAATACACACACACACACACACACACACACACACACACGTCTGTCCGCATTATCTGTAGCGTATATAAAAAACGACTAAGCACCGATCCAATAAGTACGTGCTCGTACTACCTTCATGTTTTGTCCGTCTCCGCAACGCGAGAAGAAAACCGTGCATAATTCATTGCCACAACCTGACGCACCTGAACGCCTGTCGCATTTCGCGGAAAAATCATTAGTACGTGTACACCTCTCGAAAAAGTGCCCGGACGATGGTCGTAGATTTTGCGTTTCACCGTTTTTCTGGCCAGAAACTTATTACAATGTGAGAAACGAGCGACGCTCATACGTATACATATATATATATATATATATATATATATACAGGGTGGCCCGAAACGAGACGTCCTAAAGCAAAATCTAGATGCCTCGTATCATTACCTATCAGAATCACCCCCATGCATATTGCACGATCTTTCATACTTTTCGAGAAAAAAGTATGTTTTTATTTCTCTCTTTTCTGTACTTGTGGGTCTCACAGACCCGACTAAAAAGTGAAAAACTCGCGTTTTTCCCCTTTCGCAAAACAATTTTATATCCTCAGACAGCTTTCGCACACAAAATATGATCCGAACACCGATTTTCTCTTCACATGCGGTTTCCAAAAAGTTTGTTCTTTGATTTTAAAAAAATCATCTGAATAGAGGCAATTTTTAATTATTATAATAATGATATACTATAAATTAATATAATAAGGAACTGTAATGACCTATAACTAAATGTGATTCAAATGAATTTTTGAGATATACTTTTTTAAGCGAAACTAGACTTTATGAAGATTAGATTTATACTTTTTTGAGATCTACTTATTTCCTATATTTATATAGCTTGTTTAGAAAATTCACCGTACGAATGCGATGGGATCCATCAAGAATCGTATCGGATTCTGTTCGATAATGTGGGAATCCTTTAGGCTTCAAGTTGAATTTGTACATTGGATTCTAATGCGGAATCCCGAGTAGAATCCAACGAACAAGCCTGACTTTTTACAATAGGGATGAAATGGAAACAAGTATGGGAATTCAATTGGATACCTACGACGATATCTGCACAACATCAGTCACTAAAGTTCGGGTGGGAGTAAAAACGTCGAATGACCAAATATAGAACGACAAAGATTTCGAAACGACAAAATTATGGACTCCCAAAATAACGAAGGTTAAATTATTCGAAATTTTATCCGTAGACCGATGACAAAATCGAATAACTATTAAACCAAAGGATTATTTATGCGAGAACATATATTCAGATAGTCTGCAGTTTGAGACATACAAATACAGATTCGAACAATCTACAACATTCATATCTCCAAATAGAAAAAAGTGAGTATCTAATATTCGTAATACCGTCTATAGCAAAAAGCCATAGATCGAGTCTACGAACTTCGAATGCGTAGATATGAGAAACGCAATTGATCGATGGTCCGAAATGGCGAATGCCTAAATGGCGAATACCCAAATGGCGAACATGGCATGGCTGCCCGACCCGACTGACCGCCAGCGTCATCTGCCAACTTCACTCTGAAGCGCAAGTAACGTACTTCTCGATCCATTGTTCCATTGTTTTTGCTGTCCGGACTGTTCGTCTTTTTTACCCCTCGTCATTTTAACTGATCAACTTTTTGGCCCTTCGCTTTAAGGGGTCACCCCCACTCGCGATTTTGAAAAAATCGATTTTTTTATTGCATTTTTTGAAGTATAAGTATCTGAGAATATGTTCTGAAAATTTCAAGTCGATCCGAACAAAATAGACTGAGATATGAGCGTTGAAAGAGAAGAATCCGTTGTGTAAACGACCGGCTAATTGAAACTTTAAACGCGTTTTTCTCAAAATGGCATTTCTGAAGTCGGTGACCAAGATTACTCGAACACTAATGAACCGATCTTCTTGAAATTTTGCAGGCTTACTTAATACATAAAAATGTAGTCTTTAATCGTTCGAATTTTTTTTCGAAAAAAAAATTGCCGTTTTATAGCCAAAAAACGGCCGTTTTTTTCGTTAAAATCGAACCATTAACTTTGACTGTCCGCCATTTTGTGAAAAATGAATATTTTTTAAAATCCTTCGATTAAAGACTAGTTTATACTTATATTTGACTAAATCCATCCGCATTTTTTTTTCAGATGATCCACTTCGCCGCAATGTTGGTCACCGTAAACCGTGTATATAAAAACATTATTTCATTGACGGCCATTTGCCACTAAACAATGTAATATTTTTCAATAAAAAATTACTGAAAGTTCTTCAAGATGTGTTCTTTAAGATGGTATTTTGATCGATTAAAAAAGTTTTGTAGTTTTCTTTAAAAAAAATAATGAATAAGGCCTTTTTTTTACGCTACAAGTGGGGGTAACGCGTTAATGAATTCGAATTTGTAAACTGTCGTAATATTTACAATTCGACGATTTAACGTCTCGAATTGTTTGATGTACATATAAGGCGAGTCGATACTATATCTCTCGTTATTTTGTTAAATCTGATATTTGTTTTCGCTATAAATCAACGTCGAGATTTTTGTATTCACGATTTCGATGAACTATTTTACAGGCTATCATAAGATTGATCTATCTATATTGGAACGTTCGTCATTACTGAATTCGACATTCCGGTCCTTCTGACTGTTGACCGTTTGAATTTCCGATCCTAACGCTAAAGTTCAGATCGTTAAAAAAAATACTTACGCTGTTCCAAACAACTTTTAATTGCTTTTAAACACGTCTAAGAGAAAACTACATACGCAAGAGAGAAATGACATAAAACTCTATACTACGGAAAGACTCGAAGAAAAATTGAAAAATCCTTTTTCGCCCAAAAACTAACAAAGACCGTAGAGCATGCATGGGACTGATTCCGATAGGTATCGATATAAGGAGCATCCAGGTTTTCGTATTCGACTTCGCTTCTCGAGCCACCCTGTATGTACATATATACCGGTGAAATCGCGAAGAATAGATTTATTATCGCGTCGATCGTTTCAGTGGCGCGGTGCCCGGCGTGATGAAAAAGTCAGGCTATTGTGGAGAAAAACGTACATCCGTATGCCTATATACGTAAAGTGCAGAGAGACAGGGAGATGCTTCAGAATACCAGCGTGTCGAACGCACTTTCCAAATGAATTGCCCTCCCTGCTTGACGTCTCAATCTCTCCACCTCTCGTATTATTATAGTAACTAACATTGTACTCGCTGCGTTAGCCATATACACCGTATTCCTTACGCGTTTGCTACTGCGAAAAGGCGGCGCTACGTCCACGTTTTTTTTTTATTCCTCTTCTCCTTTATTCCCCGAGTCTTGTGTCCACGAGGGAGAAAATTAGGTTCTTATTTGAGACTCATCGAGTGCGTGGTTTTCTCGAGAGGGCTCCATAGAAAATTTGTTTGCATTCAGGCCAAAAAGGGCACCAGGTGAGACCGTGCAGCCCTCTATATTCATAAATACGCACGTACACACATATACACGTATACTTGTATCCAGAATCCTTAGAATCTTTTTTATTATAACATTTTCAGATACAACTCTGTCTCGTTCAATTGCATAGGACATATATATATATTTTAAGTATTTTATAGTTTTTTGTAATTGCTGAATAATGAAGTGCCCAATAATGAAAATTAATTCTTTTTTATTTCTATATATATATAGATTTTTTATTTTCTATATATATAGAAATAAAAAAGAATAATAAAGAATAATAAAATTAATTCTTTTTTATTTCTATATATATATATATATATAAATAAAAAAGAATAAATTTTATATAGACATAAAAAATAGACATAAAAAAATCATTAATTTTATTATCTTCATTATTCGGCAATTACAAAACATCATAAAATACTTACAATAAAATACTTCAATGAAATAACGCAATTGTGCCATTTTCGAGTCCGAAAAAGCAATTTCGCTGGGTCCCAAATTTGCGAAAAGTCCTTTAGGGTGTTGACAACCAGATCGATTTTTACTAACAAATAATCTACTGATAATAAAATAAATTTGTCATAGATTCGTGTTGCGATATGAATCCAAATGATTTTAGCTCAGTATCAAAATGTTTGGTAAGAAGGGAGAGAAAAAATGAACCCTGCGTGAACACTATATTTTTCGAGACACGCTGCATAAACTGGATGTCAGATTTTCAAATTTTTTCAGGCTTACGGTGGTTCTGAAAAAAGGTAGGGTTCCTTCTCGAAGTGTCTGCTGCATATCTCAGCAGTAGCCAAAGACGAAAGTTTTCATCGATTGTTGATAAGAGTTAAAGTGTAGTGAAGGGAAATTTTTATTAGAAAATCAGACTGTTATACTGTATTTCACTTTTACGTTGTTCTCACTTATACGTCATACTTGATGCACCCATTGAAAAACGTACAAGAGAAGTTTCGCCGTACCGTTAAAATGCATGCGTTTAGGAAAAAGTGATTTTTTTACTTTTGCAACTAGGCATAACCCCTTAAAGATCCAGAGTCAACAAGCAGAGTTAAAATTCCATATTCTCGAGCCGCCTTGACCGAGCATCGTTCTTCGAGCTACTCAGATTCTGAATGCGATATAATAGGTCTATACATAAGTGTATAACAAGATTGACCACTTCATCATTTGTGCACAAGGTGGCCGTAGTCACCCGTATACATTTCCCTATACATCCTCTGCATCGACATAACCGAGTCCTCCATTGGTTTCTCACTTAACTGTCACATACACGCATAATATCAATTCTCGCAGCCTCTCACAAGATTTTCCCTACCTCGTCGACTTTCGTCTTCCTCTCCTCATTATTTCGCGTTGGTCTTCGGAGGCTGGTAAAATACTCATCCCGAGAACACGAGAAAGGAAGAAGGAGTCAACCTGCGAATTTCCACGTGGCCGGGTCCATTGTCGAGCGACAGGATGAATCTGTAGTCGGAGGAGAAGAAAAGAGGGGGGGGGGGGTGGGGGGCATACCGTCTTTTGTCGCAAATGCGAGAAACGACGGACACCCCTATAACGGACCCTGCACGACTCTATGGGTGACCGTGTTGGCCCCTTTGTCATACTCGGCCGTACAGACACAATCTCGCCTATTCCCGGCTCGTTTCAACGTCACATTTTTTTGTCGTACTTCTCGGATAGATCTGGAGTGTGGATTTCATGCCTATTGTAGGGCCTAAGGACCTCTCTCATGGAGCGAGGAATCCCCGCGGGAACCACCTCGTGTACTGGTCTCTTTCCTGCTCTCGCCCATTCCCGCCATCTCTGTCGTTTTTTTTCCGCTCTGTACGATTTTTCGCCCCTTCGAGTGGTACCTCATTGTAACCGGTCAATCTTTGCCTCGTTAAGACCTTATTTTCGCACTTGTTGGGTCGCGACAAGAGCGCCTATGTGTTCAGCCTTTATGGCTTTTTTGTACCTTGTTACCTTGTGAGCAAGGAATCGTTTATACAGGGTGGCCCAGAACTGACGTTAGCCCCTGAAATGGGAGGTTGGGGGTGACATTCTGAGTCGATTGATATAAGCATGTATGGGTCGCAGATCAAACCCTGAATTATTATCAATTTTTAAAGGCGGACGCACCTGATTGGCCCGCTTTTAGAAAGTTAATAACAAATCAGGGGTTGATCTGAGACCCATACATCCTTATATCAATCGACTCAGAATTTCACCCCCAACCACCCATTTCAGGGACTATCATCAGTTCTGGGACACCCTGTATATATATATATATATATATATATATAAGAAGGGGGGAGATGACAATGTCCGTACACAGGAATAGGAATTTGCGGTACTTCGTATATACTCGAGGGAGAATGACTTCATCATTGTCGTCCCCACGCGTGACTTTTTACTTCATCTCCCCTCCCCTATACAAGTGCTTGCAAACGAAGAATGGTCACTTTGAGTTAAGCCGAAAAAACGATACTCATTTCGAGATGAGGATCGATCTCTCGCTGGGTGACGACCTCCGAATAGGTGTATCGGTGTCATTCTGGTGGACGAAAAAAGACACAGTGCCGATTCGCGCACTTCGTCAACCGGGACGGCGAATGGTTTTCATCCCTTGTTGCAAATACAATTCGCATTTGTGCGCCGGCAATGATGAGAAAGTTGATTCTTATGGGAATGCGCGGAAAATCGAGTGGTTTTACGAGTTTCGAAGAATGGGATTCCTCGGGATGAGAGACGTTCTCATCCGTTCTCGGGTGTGGGTTTCCAAGGGATCTTCGAGTGGCTTCAATTTTCACACCTATTTTCTCTTTATTGGAAATAAACTGACGCAGGCTGCAGCGGAGGGGAGGGAATCGACGTGCGTCGAGTGGACTCTTTGGAGTAATGGTTTTTTTTTTTTTTTATTAATCTTATTTTAGTTACATGTTCATGTTTAAGTTTCTTGCCCCTAGGGTCTCTAGACTATCATGGTATAGAAAATGTTTAGGTTTTATATAGAAATAGGTGTTGGGTCTCGTTATCTTTCGATTTGCTCATATTTTTGGTGTTTTTTCGACATCGTTCTTGGAGTAATGGTGGAATGGCTTCGGAACAAGAAGCCACGTTTGAGAGGCTTTTTGTGGAGTCGCGATAATCGCTAACGAGCCCGAAACAAGGGTACCTTATTCGGTCAATTCTACTTGGAAACTACCAAATTGCGTCACCTTCGACTTTTTCCGCCACTTTTTCAAAATCGCCAAAGGTCGGAAGTTTCAATAAGCCGTAGCGGCGGTCCCATTCGCGATATTGAAACTTACCGGACGGTTTCCGAAAAGGATCTTGGTAGACGTGGTAGTCTTGGAGAACGTCGCTCAGACCATTCCGATATCTCAGTCAGTTTTACTGCAAAGTGCACTTGAATATTTGTCCAACTTTGAAATTCTGCAAAATTTTTTTAAAAATATCGGAGCTTGATGAATTAAACGGCATTGGAAAGAGCAAACGATAACGAAGACAGTGAGCGCTGTGTGGACTCCAAGTCAAAACAGGAAAGAAACGATCGACGATTCAGTGAAGCCACTTATTTCTGGTCGAGATGGGAGGGAGTTCCATTAGATCGGAAATTAAACGAGAGCAGCCTAAAAATACTGGGTATCGTTTTCGTTATAATTAAGGGGGAGATACCTATGGGCAAAGAAAATATTTGCTGATTTTCGTTATTTTTTCTTGAAGAAAAGATTTTGCCGCCATTTTTAATTATGTATAATCTTTAAATATGGCTGAGGCATGACACAGTCTGCTAAGCTGCATTTTCAAAACTGGCGTGACGTATAGCTTAAAAACTAATCCGCCCATTCTGATGAAATGTGGTATCATTCTTTCTAACCTCACTGTCTAAAACATGACCCTAAATGTTCTTGAAACTGAAAAAAAATCATTTTTACTGCTAAACGTAGCAATTATTTCAGAAAATTCAATCTTTTTGTTTCAAAGCGTATGATTTCATCGATTTTCAACATTTCTCACTTTTTCTTGGTTCATATTCTGCGCGAGAGTGTTCATGGAAGAACACTTCTCGTTGGTTTCTTTCAGATTAATCCCGCCAACGCTACGTGTCACGCCGTCAACATCCGCCGCAACCCGTTTAGAAGACTGTGCCACATCTCCGCCATTTTTGAAGATTAATAAAAAAAATAGCATGTAACCGCCAAAAGTAGTCTAAAAAAATTGTGAAGAAAACTTCCCTTAAAAAAAAACATCATAAAAATCCCCAATTGTTTCGTCGCGTAAAGTTACCTTCCCCCTTAAGAAGGTACGATCATTACTACGAAACCAACTTTCGGATTTGAAATATTTTTATGATTTTGACGAATACTTTAAGCGCCTATTGCCAAAATTTGAGCTATTTGACCGTTTAGTTTTTTTCGCAATAAAACTGCAAGGTCGAGCACTTTGAGTTAGCGAAGCACGTCGTCTTATGGAGACGGTCAACTGGAAGTGCGCTGATCGTGGTTTTTCTGCTCACGTAACCAAGTAAACCCGTTGGAAAACTGAAATTCGATAGATTAGATATAATAGATATTGTAAAAAAATAAGAAAATCAATCTTCACCGTATAGTTAAAGCACTACATTACAAGCAATTTTCAATTTCCGGTTGAAAATGGTCAGAACTACGAAATAGCACCCACAGACTTAGCAACGTCGCGAGTAACAGCTGATGCGTTTGGCGAACATAACCCAGCTTTGTTTTGAAATTAATTTGAATAGAAGCCGCCACAGAATATGCAAACAACAATTTATGGAGTTTTATTATTTATCACGTATCAATAATATGTATATTTATATTCTGCCTATAGTGCTAATTCCGCTGAGGCAATTCAAGCCTATTTTAATACGTCCCGAGTCGAAATTTAGACCCTCCTTTAAACCTCCTTTCGATCCCAATTTGTCATTCAATGGAGGTTCAAGAGGTTCAAATGGAAATCTCAAAAACATGTATATCAGAACCTACTGAACCTCCAAAAGTGGCAGAAATTGGACTTTTTCACTCAAAGGAGGTTTAGTAGGTTCATCTGAACCTCCTATAAGCCCTAGTGAGCCTGATTTAATGCTTACGCAAATCTACAGACCCTCTTTTAAACCTCCTTTCGCCCTACTAACTCTCCTTTGACTCCTTTCACCGGTGGCTCGCAGAGCCTCCTAGCCCTCCTTTAAACCTCTTCTGACCCTACTAACCCTCCTTTAAGCCTACTTCAATATGCTGCCCTCCCCTCCCCCCCCCCTTCTCTTCCATCCGCAGTTCACCGATATTCCAAAGAAGGGATAATTATAATTAAAAAATATTTTCAGTTACACGAAATAATTTATAGTTGTGACAATGTATGTATATGTTTCGAATTAATAAATCAATCATAATAAATAATCAAACATCATATTTTTAATTCACACATATAATTTATTTTTCAGATATAGCTTGACCCTACAGAACCTCCTTTGGATCCAATCTTTCATTTTCCTTCTGCTTTGGATTCAAAGGAGGTTCTGTAGGGTACAGATAGGACTTTAGGCCAAAACGAGGTTGTGTAGGTTCACGCAAGCCGGGCCCATAGGCCTAAAGGAGGCTCAGGAGGTTGAATAGAAGGTTAAGTAGGGCTAAAGGAGGGTCGCCAACGGTGCAAATTTCTCCATGTAGGTTCAAGGGGAGTCAAAGGAGGGCGGCGGTCTATGCGTTACAACGGAAATAGGTTCTCGAGCATTCAAAGGAGGGTCTCAATTTCGACTCGGGGTTTCCGGCTGATTTTTTGTTGTCTTTTTAGTCCGTTTTTATGGTGGATATGTTAATATTATTATTACGAAGATTACTGCCGAGTCGTAGACAATCGAATTTTTCAGTTTTTATTTGTTCACGCGCAATAAATTCATCATTTACCACAACATTTGGCACGCTATAATCGATAATATGAATAATCAACGTAAGTAAACATCAATCAGAGCAGCTGTGGGTAAAATAAATTTAGACTCTTTGTTGACCGGGTGGAAGTGATCGTACCTCCTTAAAGACAGTTAGTCGCTAGGTGCAAGAGGGTAAGCTCGTTTGGCCGTGTAACGCGAGCCTAATTTCGTCATCGTTCATCTTGGTTCCAGGAAGGCAGACGAAGAGAGGGCCGAGAGGTCTGGTGCGCCAGGTACAAAGCTCGGGTGTGTAGACATTGTCGAGGCCTGGAAAGGCAAAGAATGCCACCACCTCCCCCGCTCCCTCGCACTCGTTCGTTTCATATGTCCCTTGCTTTCTGGTTCTCCCGAGGCCGTGCAGTACCTACCAATCTCATCAGAGTTAGTGACGCTTTAACTCGGGGGAACAATAGAGATGTCCCGGATCGCAAGAGATCGGCGTCGTTGTCGCACCATTGAAAGCTGGTGGCGCACAGCGTTACGTCCAGTTGTAAATTCGTTCCAGAGTGATCCTGCTGGTATAGGTCGCGCGCGCCCTTTTTCCTCGTCTAAACCGGACGAACTGTGTCAGTGTCTTTCGGACCGAGATCCCAAACGAGGTCTCCCGAAACCGTAGGGGGTGCAGAGCAAGGGCAAGAGCAGCGTCCTCATCCTGACATTATCCCTTCACGCTGTTGCTCTCTTCTTCTTTCCTCGACCGTGCATATGCACGTAGATACTCTCGTTCTCGTCCACGTTTCGCTTCCCCGAGGTGCGAAGCATCACAGCTATTGTCTTACCCGAGGAGGTTAGGAATACGAGGACAAACAACACTCTCGGGGTAAATATGCTGCACTTCGGCTAGCTTGGTTTCCCGACCATTTTTGGTTTTCCAGTTTTTTAAAAACTCATACCCATGAAAGGAATATCCACACCAATTTTTACATTTTTATGTCTTCTCTTTTAGGAGCTATAATTTCCCGGAGTGTCGATTTCAGAAGTTTTGAGCACGTTTAAACGCTGATAACTCCTGAACTAATTGAGATATCGACAAACGGCATTATATATCTTTTTTTCATTTTGCTGCATGCTTTCGTTAAAAAATATGAAAAAAATTATCAGTTATCAATGTCAACGTTTTTGTTGCTTCTAAAGTGAAAACTATTTTTTTAAAAGATGATTAACCTTTTTTAATTTTTGCAAAAAAATCTCTAAAATACAGTGACCCATTCTACGATTTTTAAGACCAGTCTCATCGTGGGCCCATTTTTCCTTATATTTTTTTCGGATTAATCGTATTTTTTAAGACGATTTTTATCATTTTAATGGCCAATAATGGTACTAATGATTTTGTGATTTCCGATTCGGCTTCGACAGGCCTAAAGCGGTTTATTTTTCATTTGTACTCAATGTAAAAAAAAAGTGATTTCGAAATTTCAAACATCGCACGTTTATTGTTCCATAACGTCACACGCGATTATTCCGTCAGAGCTATTGCCCCGGAAGGAGCTTCTTCGTTACAACGGCGATGTTCAATTTTGGGCTCGAATTGTGCGCGACGCGAGGATGCGTTTTTCCACACGCGGAGTTCGCGGAGCGAAGGGATCTTCCACCACTCGCGGATGCGAAGGAGATTAATTTAATTTATTTTTATCACTGGGGCGCACGTTGCCAAGGATCGCGCGAGGATGACGAAGAGTAGGAGGAAGAAGAGGGAAAGGTGCGGACTCGTCTTGTATCTGCATACTGGTTGCCCGACCAATTTGAAGAGCGAGCAGACTGGACGGTGGGAGTGAGAGGGGGAGAGAGAGAGAGGGAGAGAGAGAGAGAGAGAGAGAGAGAGAGAGAGAGAGAGAGAGAGAGAGAGAGAGAGAGAGAGAGAGAGAGACAGAGTGAGAGAGAGAGAGAATTACACACCACGCGAGAAGGTAAGCAAGTCATGGCAAAGGCTCCTTTTTAATTTGCATCCTACCAATGCGACCACATCAAACCGCGATATGTGGCGACCACGCGCCATCGTCCTCTCGCTTCATTTATTTATTTACGCAATTATTTATCGGTAGCTATCACACAGCCATTCACCCCCTCCCTCTCTCTCTCTCCCTCCCTCCCTCTCTGCCAACTTATCTCTCGCAAGGTGGTCGTTTTACGAGCGAGGGATGCGCGAGGCAGGGTGTGAAAAAGTGTGGGTCCAAAATGTGAGTTTCGCGCGTTCTCCATCAGGTAGCAGATGATGAGGCCCGCTTCGGAATTTGCGACTGCATGCATGCTTCTACGTTTATGATTTATATATATTTTTGTTTTTCTCCCGAGTTCCAACCTATACCCTTGAGGGTATTTGCCCTTCCCAACTCATCCCTTTCCTTTCCCTAATCTAACCTAACTTCCGTTGCGTCCACAGCCGTCTTAAGCTACACACAAGAAGACAAGAGACAGGAGATCGAACTCCCATCGAAGCCTTGAGTTCGGGATGGGACCATATATGACCGCCTAGGGTTGCCAGCTACCGTTTTGTGTTTTTGAGGATTTCATAAGATAAAATAAAGCACCAAGGATGAAAATAAGGGGCATCGTGTTGTTTTCAATAAAATGGTATGTTATGGCATCAATAGCGACGATTATTAATAAAAAAAAGCAATTTTAATGCGCAACGTATCGTAGTCGTTGATCGAAGCCAATAGTGAATACTTAGGTATTTGATAATGAAGAAAAGTGAAAAATGCCTGTCGTAAAAATAAATACAAAATTACGTTTTATAGTATCCTTGGTACTACTTTTTGCTGCTTTAAGAGCTTTTTCGTTTTTTGCAATGAAATTATAACATTTTTTGCACTGCATGTTGAAAGTCGATTTTGTTTGTAGTTCCGCTTTTACACTGTCAATGTCTAACTTATTTCGTTTTTTGGGCCACGTATTCGTACACAAGGAAAAAATCCTTTCGACTTAGGCGTTAGACACTGGCATGGAAAATACGTATTGTATTATTTTTAGCAGATACTAGTTTTTTTAGCAGTCCGTTGATCTTATAATCTGAATCCATATTTCAAGAACAATTTCACGCTTGTTTGCTTCCACTATTTTCGTCAAGAGAGGCTTTAATTTACAGAACTCTTCGGACAGCGCATCTAGGCGAATATTAGGTATCTGTAGTTTTTATACAATGTTGCACAAATCCTGATACCTATCTTCTTTCGACAGTGTCCGTGGCCGCTAACAATGGAAATTACTATTTTCCGAAAGATCAAATCGCGATTCTAGATACGTAGCATATTTCGATATCACCCCAAATACTACCAAAATATAGTAATGTATTTTTCAGCCTAACAAGTGGACACTTTTCGAAGAGTTCACTGAACTGCCATTCCAGGCATTTCATATTCGTTGGTTTACCTTTTGTCTCCAGCTATCCACAATTGTCTATACGGCGCACATTAGCAGGTATGTGCCTTCAAGTTGACGCATAGGTTCTTCAAAGATTGCCAACGTTATTACATTTTCCGAAAATAAAGGACGAAGTATCGTCCTCTATTCTCGATTTCACAATATGGTCCATTCCACGAGATTCATGTTTGGGTCTGAAATTGGAGACCCCGTTTAAAATAAAGGACGTCTGGCAACCCTAACTGCATGCGTGTTGGTTCAAGACATCAATGTCCGTCTACAGTATGCGTAGAATATTCCATAAATCCGAAATACAATAAAATTCTCAACTGAGAGTTCTACCTCGATGATGTTTTCATTATAATTCGTCATCCCCCGATCTTCTGTAATTATTTATTTCGAAGAAAATAGTTCGCCTGCACATGGAATCGAACCTACGACCTACCTGTCTGCCTGCTGCTAATGTGGTTAAAATCCCCTGAAATCGGGTTTAAATTTTTTGAAGTCGTCTGAAATCAGCATGAAATTACTTAATCCAGGAAATCGCTAGAAACCACCGGATTCTCGAAACAAAGAAATTTTATTATGTTTTTTCATAGCATAGTCCATTGTCCGTGCGTTCGAGCGGTTAGTCTGCGGCTCAACGCCAGTGCCCTCGCCAGTTCATACAGTCAATTGACATGACTGTATGAAAAAAATTTAACGTTTCTTTTAATATCTATATCTGTGTCTTTTTTAATCACATTTTTCATTAAAAAAATTCGCCAGTTCATACAGTCAATACACAAGTCAATTGACATTACTATGTATGAAAAAAAATAAACAGTTCTTTTAATATCTATATCTGTGTCTTTTTTAATCACATTTTTCATTTTAAAAAATTCTTAATTCAAATTTGAGTCACAAGATTAGTCAATAAAAAAGAAATTTAACCATTTTAGGACTTTTTTTCTCCCTCCAATGATTTCAGCAATCGCCTGAAACCGAGTTGATGAATTCAAATGAAATCAATTGAAGTCAACTGAAATTACGTAAAATCACATGACTTTAAAAATAGCTCGAATCATTTATGAAATCACAAAAATCATATGAAATCGACTTCACAG
>OX632366.1:17620442-17732942 GCA_951751655.1 Ophion costatus | reverse complement strand
GCTATAGCGCATATCACAGGTATTAAAAATTTTTATATTTCCTAATTTTTTTGCCAAAAACGGTGAAAAAACACGTTTTTTTTCGAAAAATGTCCGCCGTTTTGTTATTTTGGCATATACCAAGAATCGTATGATATACGCTATAGCCATTAACATACTGAATCTAAGAGCGTTTGATTTTTTTGTTTCGGATGATCCATCTCCCAGATTTCATCAACAGCGCAGACCTACAACTTTTTTAAGACATTTTTTTAACTACTTTTCATCTACAAGCAGTGTCTTGAACAAATTTAAAAAAAACCTTTTTTTAATATATTTTGAAAGTGTATTTGTTAAGTGCAACAACTTTTATGACAATATCTGTAATATAAAGATACCAAAAAAATTCATGAAAATAACCTTTTTTAGCGTCTAAAGTGAGAAGGCCCCTTGAAAGTTGCTTCACAGTGACGGAAATCCTCGAGCAAAATTCACAGAACGATTACTCCCTCGTTTCGTGTAATAAATATAGGATTTTTCAAAGCTTCGTCAATAATTATCGTAATACAAAAAACGATTCGCATCCGTTCACTTCTTACATGCAATAAATACAGGCTTTTTCCAAGCTTCTCTTATAATTATCGTAACAATAAACGAGAATTCGCATCCGTTCACTTCTTACATGCAATAAATACAGGATTTTTTAAAGCTTCATTTATAATTATTGCATGGAAGAAAAAAAAAAGATTTCGAATGCTTTTTCACGCTAAAACGGTCCCCAATCGAGGGGGTCCTCGATGGAGGAGATCCTCGTGGACTCGAAGTGGTCGAGCCACGCGGAGGAGTACAAAACTCACGGAGGCTTACGAATTCACGCGCGGCCTACCGAAATCCCCGTGGAGCGCAATCATTCGTCATGCTTAAGCGGACTAATGCAAGCATAACGTATTAATAAACCGGCATCCTCGCGGTTATATAGCCACGACATCATAAATATGTGTGTGGGGACGAGAGTGGGAAAGGAAAGAGAGAAAAAGAGAGAGAGAGAGAGAGAGAGAGAGAACTGACGCGTACCCACATACTTATGCTAATGTCTAAACTACTCTCTCTCTCTCTCTCTCTCTCTCTCTCTCTCTCTCTCTCTCTCTCTCTCTCTCTCTCTATCTCTGTGAGCCACATCAGAATAAGAGAGAAAGAAAAAAATTGAGAGACGATAGAGAATAAAGGTGTAAGCCCTTTTCCACCTGCCAACGTCGAGGGACTCCGACCCCTACGGCGAGCGATGGAATTCGTCGTCCACACGTCCGAAAGCAATTCATAATGCAGTATATTTCTGATTTCCGTATTATTATATCACATATTAAATAAAGTTGAAATTAAGGATGTTGAGTCCCTATGAAACATGTTAATGTTAATTGTTCACTAAATAGCTTCTTAATCGTCATGAAATTTTTACCCGACCTCCTAAATACTTCATGTAAAAACATACCAAATTTTCAGAATTCTATCACCATTACTTGAACCTCCTTAAGACGGAATGTTACCTTATCGCGGTCGGTATGGTAGAACGATTATAAATTCCCACGAATCTCTGAAACGGCTCTTCAGATCCCATCGAAACTTTGCCAAACGACGTCAAATAGATAGACGAACGGCTGTCTTCTCCTCAAATTTTCCGAATGTGAGAAAAAAAATGTAGATTGGGTTATCATAAGCCAATCTACATTCTTTTTCTCAAAATCAGAAAATTTGAGAAGAAGAGAGCCATTCATCTATCTATTTGACGTCGTTTGGCAAAGTTTCCGAGTACAGCCTCTGAAAAATTCCGAAAACGGGTTTTTCGAAATGGAGAGAAAATTCTTTTAAAAATCACATGTATACAGAAAAATATCATATTTCATTTAATGTCACAAAAAATCAAGTTTACCGGAGATTTTTTGAGCAAATTTTTGTTTGCACAATTTATTTATAATTTTTTGACATTCTTATTATTTAAAACCAATGTTCTTAGTATCTTCAATACGGTTGATTTTTTTCAGATTTTAATTTCATCGCAAAGTACTCAAAATTCTCACCGAAACTCATTTTTGGTAGGGAATGTACGAGCAATACATCCTCAAGTACTGGCCATCTCTCCTCTACTCCTATGGCCATCACGCCCGGATACTCCGAGAGAGATGGCCGAACGTGATTTTTTTAAATCCTCGTTTTGAGGTTGATTTCATAAGGATTTACTTTATTTTTGTAAATTATCTCAAAGTTAAATGTTGAAAGTTGAATTACAAATAGAGATAAGTAATGAAACATCTGTACTCTTATTTTGGCGGAAGCTTACCCTAAATACAAAGAAATAATCCGCGAGCGGATAATTTTGTCTTAACAACGACAATTAATTCACTCCGCTTTCTCTCGTATCACTCGCCTCCCCCCTTACAATTAGCATCGCGATATCTTTTTAAAACAGCACAGAGATTTATTTTTTTCTTTTTCTTCAAATTATGCCTTCAGTTTCCCTTTGCCAAACATCGCTTCGTCTTCCTCACAGGTAGCGCGAGTTTTTTTAGTCGAGGAAACTGGGAGTATTACTCGAAAGTGCGATAATTCAGGGCCATAATCGTCCACGAAAAGATTGCGTAACCAGAGCCGAGACATCGCTCCTCGTAAGCACGAAAAAAATAACAGAAAATCCGTACCTCTTGGAGTGGCCTCTGAGATGATCGAGAAAAAAAGGTATAATTGAAATAACAAGCGTGAGCAAAAAATGACGTTGGCTCATTAAAAAATATTGGGCCGGTACGTCACTGTTTCGTTGCAGCTTCTTCATATATATATATATATATATATATATATATATATATATAGGGAAAGTACATTTCGACCGCGTGATATCACGTCACGTTGGCTATCACCACATATGGCTGTTTTCAGCCCAGACAACGAACTTTTTTCAAACGAATCGTTGATTTTAGGGACAAGTTGGTTCTCAAAATGACCTCTCTATTAATATGTTTACATTCATTGAAAGGCGATTTTGAGGACATTAAGGTTTACATAATGTTAACCTAGTTAAGGATGTTGAGTCCCAAATCGCAAATGATGATAAAATTCTGAAAATTTGGTATGTTTTTGTATGAAGTATTTCAGAGGTCGTGTAAAAATTACACGTCAATTAGGAAGCTCGTTATTGAACAATTAACATTCACAAATTAAATGTTGTTTTATGGAAACTGATGTAACTTTGCAATAAGTTTTTTTTTTGACCTCTCAATTTTATAATATCTACAATATACTGAAAGCAACGGAAACAAAACGAAGTTTATTCATAATTTTTTTTTTATTTCTTTTAAAAATTGTTCTTAACAAAATGTTAATTTTTTAATAACGAGCTTCCTAATCGTCGTGAAATTTTAACACGACCTCTTAAATACTTCATACAAAAGCATACCAAATTTTCAGAATTTTCTTATCATTTTTTATTTCAACCCTTAAGGAGGTTGAAGTAATGATGATAAAATTCTGAAAATTTGGTATGTTTTTACATGAAGTATTCAGGAGGTCGTGTAAAAATTTCATGACGATTAAGAAGCTATTTATTGAACAATTAACATTAACATGTTTCATAGGGACTCAACATCCTTAAGGTTTACATAATGTTAACCTATTTAAGGTTTACATAATGTTAACATAGTTAATAAACTATGAGGACAGTTGTCGAAGTGAAATATCTTCAGTCATTCTTCCCTATATATATATATATATATCATTGAAAGGCGATTTTGAAGACATTAAGTTTTACATAATGTTGAGTATGGGGACACTGTGCTACTATGAGGATAGTCTTCGAAGTGAAATATCTTCAAAATCATCCTTCCCCACATATATATATATATATATATATATTTAGGCATACGGATTATATTTGTTGCCATATATTCGAGACGTCGTTCTCACCCTGGTACAGCCGAAGCCAACACGTACAGAAGTGATAATTTCGTGATTGAATATATCGAAACTGGCACCACGCTGCGCCGAACTCGTTCGTGGCGTTTCGGCAACTCTTTTTCCCTTTTCTTCTTCCTGCACGCCTTAAAAGATGCTTTTTTTTTTACTTTTTCGTTTATCCTCGTCGCTCTATCTCACTCGCACGCGTTCGTGGTGAGACTCGGCGGTAGTGGTAAAAAAATACACACATTATGACACCATTAAGATATTTGCGATGAGAAACACCGTAACCTCATTTATGCATACTCACTTGTATATATATATGAGGTATTCCACGTGAATCCGGTGGACTTTTCCCCTAACACCCGCCAATTCAATTTATTTATTTTTATCCGATTCCATCGACTCTAAAAGACACCCTAAATTTTTTTTACATTTTTCGAAACAGCCCTTGGTCAGACAATGTTTTTTCCAAAAAAAACGCCCCGATTTAAAAATCTGAAAAAATTCCCAAAAATGCGTGATTATATGTGAAAATTTTCGAGCTATCACCCGGAGTGGAAGTATGATTTTTTTCGTTAGCAGTCAAAACGTTCTGGTATTAATTTCAATTGAAGTCGTCTTCAGCGCAGAAGTATATATATATATATATATATATATATATATATATATATATATATATATATATATATATATATATATATATATATATATATGTATATATATATTAAAGAGACGTATGCTAGAAGTGATCGGTGTGTAATGCCTTGATGATCACTTCAGAATTTTTGGGCACCCGTGTTTGCATACGCCTTAATGGTCCGCACGCAGCGGTAGAACAGACGTCCACCAGTGTGTGTATAACGGAACGGAAAAGAAAGAGAAAAAAGTGGGCACATAGTAGTACCGGGCGGCACGTCGTTAAAAGTCGTAATTTTGTTTAAGGGGTAAGGCCACTGTAAATTTTTTGAAAAATCGATTTTTTTTTATTGGCTTTAAAAACTATTCGCAAAACTTTAAACGCGTTTTTCTCGAAACATGGTTTTTCAAAATGGCACGCAGCATAACTCGAACAATTTTCATTTTTTTTACTTGAAATTTTAACCAGATGTGAACATTTACATTATCTTGAGAATGTCGATCGGAATTTTCAAGAACTTTATTTATTGATTTTTTATTAACAAAAAACTTGCCGTTTTTTTCGTCAAAAATCAATTTTTTTTTTCAAACGCACGCCAAATCCACAAAAATTGATACTTTTTAAAATCCGATCGACATTCTCTAGCTATAGCCCTCTAGATTGATGGTTTTTTTTTTTGTTCTAGATTCAAAAGTGCACCAGTGGTGCTGCGTGCCGCGGAGCCCTGGAAGCAAAACATGTCCCGGGAAGATAGCTGTGGAACCGCCATTTTGTTTTTTTTTACTGTAAAAAAATTTTATAATAAAGTTTAATGTATGCCCGATAACACCATTAAAAGTTTTTTTTTCAAATACCTTCAATTTCGGGAGCAAAAAATTAGTGAAAAAACCTTTTTTTTTGGGCCGTTACAGTGGCCTTACCCCTTAATGCAAGGTCGAACCACGACGAAAACGAGCGTTTTTTTGCCGCCGTCGCCGCTCTCCTCAATTTTCCTTCACTCCTCAGAAAGGATTCTTCGTCTGGTTGAGAGCGCGTTCGCGATTTCGTTTTTTCGTTTTCTGTTTTTTCTTGGCAATTGTTCGATGGGGGATATTTTTTATGTCAGGAAGAGAGACAGCGAGAAAGAGAGAGAAAGTGCAAACAAGAAGAGTTTTCCTTGCGTCAACCATAACTACGTTCTTCAGCCCAGCTCCCCGAAGGTACCAGATCGCAATTTAATTCCCCCATCAAGTTCCGCACCACTCGAAGGAGCAATTACATTTGTCACTGTAACTCCGAAGTAACGCTTCATCCGATTCAACCTTGCTTACTGACCGAATCAAGTCCAAAAAAGTCTCATTGCAGTCACGAATCCCCATTTTGACAGCTTCGATCAAACGAAACCCTGAAGAAATATAAAAGCCCGGTAAGCCGAGATTTGAAGTTTTTTGTCTTTCAACCAACTGTACTTTTTCGCTCCGGGAGAGGAAGGCGGAGAGAGAGAGAAGACGAAAAAGAGCTCACGTCGATGCGATCCACGTGACAGGGAAAAATATCCCAGAGCAGTGCACCGGGTTTGCGGAATAAAGAAAAAAAAAAAAAAAGAAAAGATAGTCAGTAAAGGAATGAAAGAGGCGAGAATTTTACGGATGCGAATGTGGCATGGCAAGATGAAGGGTTTCGAATCGGAGCTCGATTATTCAAGCTACGCAGGTACATACATATACATATATAGGCGAGAGGGAGGAACATTTTGAACCCGTTATATGTATGTAAGGTTGACTATTGAAATGATTGGGTACTATGGGGACCGTCCTCAAAGTAAAATGTCTTCAAAATAACATTCCTATATACATACAGACATACATACAAACATATATATATATATATATATATATATATATATATATATATATATATATATATATATATAGAGAGAGAGAGAGAGAGAGAGAGAGAGAGAGAGAGAGAGAGAGAGAAAGAGAGAGAGAGAGAGAAAGAGAAAAAGAGCCATGCATAGTCAGAGCGTCATTAGATTCCTTTTAGGATACGATATCTCACTCGTAATGCCTACCGAGCGTTTCTCATATCGTATACGAGGTGATAAGTATCAACGCGATATATCAACTAAACAAACAGTTTATAGGAACGCGCGCTCTCGGCGGACGGGAAGTTGGTGGAGAGGAAAGTGAAGAGGGGTTGGGAAGGATCGCTATGTAAGAAACTGGAGGAAGAGAGAGGAAGAGCGGGGGAGAGAGAGGGGGAAGAGAGAGAGTGAGAGAGAGAGAATAGTGGCATACGCGATGCGGGATACGGCAGGGACGAGAGAAGAACCAAGAGAGACATCCATCCCTGCCGCGGGGGGTCCCTGGAGTAATTGTCTGCCAAACACCGGCCGATCCAGCCAACCTTATACATATGTATCTAATTCTCTCGCTCCTTTGCTCCCTCTCAGTCCTTCTTGCTGTTTCTCTCTCTCTCTCTCTCCCTCTCTCTCTCTCTCGCCCTCTTAACCCTTCTCTGCCTCCCCCTTCGGCTCTCGGTTAACAGCAAGCTATACGTGTATGTTTAGTATAAGTACGGGGTTCTCATCCTTCCCCGTACAGCACAGTGCGCAGGATGTGCACGCAATTAAACAACGTTTCGATCTGATGTTTGCCACGGTATGATTATGACGATTCGAACGCAAAGCTATTTTTTCGCAGTTTCCCTGTGCCCTCGTGTGCTAATGCGATACAGCAGGACGGTGAGAAAACAAGTGGCTATTACCCGTATTCATAGTCCTTCCTTGAGGAACAAGGATTCCTTGTTCCTCATTTCGCGTTTCATAGACCTTCCTTGAAAGAACAAGGAGCCTTATTGGCCTCCTTATTTCAAGGCAGGTCTCAAGCTTCCTTGAGGAAACCTTCGGCGCTGTGATTGGCTGTTTCGTTTCATATGAATGACGCTTGCGCTTGCGCTTGGCGTCTATGCAGTTTTTACCTGTATCACAGACCAGTCTACAGGTTAACCTCAAAAAACAGTTAAAAGTGGAGCACGTAAAAAGTTTCGAAACGTATCGCAGTGAACGGAGTTAAAAAAAAAGCTGAGCTAATAACAGCCTTTCGCGCTCTGTATAATGAACATTCTTTCCTTCATCCATAATTGTACTCGTCGCAACTCAATTTCTAATTTAGTATAAGTATATACGTATATATATACGTATATATAAGTATATATACTATAAGTATATATGATAATTCTATTGAAGATCATGCCTAATTAGCTGATATACCAGGGTCGAGGATTTTAAATGGGAAATTAAGCCGAGCGGAGAAATGAGAACCGTGCACAGACCAAAGTGAGGGAGTGAATGAGTGAGCGAGTGAGTGAGTGAGTGAGTGAGTGAGAGAGTGAGTGAGTGAGTGAGTGAGTGAGTGAGTGAGTGAGTGAGTGAGTGAGTGAGTGAGTGAGTGAGTGAGTGAGTGAGTGAGTGAGTGAGTGAATGAGTTAGTGAGTGAATGAGTTAGTTAGTGAGTGAGTGAGTGAGTGAGTGAGTGAGTGAGTGAGTGCGTGCGTGCGTGAGTGAGTGAGTTAGTTAGTGAGTGAGCGAGTTAGTGAGTGAGTGAGTGAGTGAGTGAGTGAGTGAGTGAGTGAGTGAGTGAGTGAGTGAGTGAGTGAGTGAGTGAGTGGGTGAGTGAGTGAGTGAGTGAGTGAGTGAGTGAGTGAGTGAGTGAGTGAGTGAGTGAGTGAGTGAGTGAGTGAGTGAGTGAGTGAGTGAGTGAGTGAGTGAGTGAGTAAGTGAGTGAGTGAGTGAGTGAGTGAGTGAGTGAGTGAGTGAGTGAGTGAGTGAGTGAGTGAGTGAGTGAGTGAGTAAGTGAGTGAGTGAGTGCGTGAGTGAGTGAGTGAGTGAGTGAGTGAGTGAGTGAGTGAGTGAGTGAGTGAGTGAGTGAGTGAGTGAGTGAGTGAGTAAGTGAGTGAGTGAGTGCGTGAGTGAGTGAGTGAGTGAGTGAGTGAGTGAGTGAGTGAGCGAGTGAGTGTGTGTGAGAGAGGGAGAGAGAGAGAGAGGGAGAGAGAGAGAGAGAGAGAGAGAGAGAGATATTCTAATGGTGTAAAACCACGCGCTGCTCACACTGCGGAATATAACCATATTAGTATTTGAAACGACGAAGCGTGTATGACAAGAAGAAAGTTACGAGTAGGCGCGGAACATTAGTCTATTGATTTGATCGCATATCCTCGAGTGTTCCCGCGCGATAACTCACTCGTCCGAATGTTCTTATACATTTGAATGTACACCTCACGAATGCTAATACGATCATTATTTAAGCGAATTATGACTAATTAGGGAACATCTCGGCCTCGCCAATGAGGCGATTCCGTCGAGGGATGGAGTTGGTGCTAAAGGAAAAGGACAGGGGAGCGAGAATACTTTGAGAACCGTGTGAGATGCGAGAGAGAGAGAGGGGGGGGAGGGAGACACGTCGAAGCGATCGGTCATGGAAGTTTAACGCGCATACAAATAATATCGTTAAGGGATGCTGATACTAGGGTATATTACCATAAGACACGAATATGGTAACGTTTTCATTCTAAACACATTACACATCTCTACATGTATATATACACACACACTTTTTAAATACCTTTTCCTCCATGGACTACAAATTTTTGCTCTGGCACCGAAAAACGATTTTATAATTATCATATGATAGTTTGATAGCCTAAAACCTTCAGTTTGTAACAAAAATGTTGTAAAAATTCCAAAAACTGGGCCATTTATGATGATTTTTATGGAGGGTCAGCTTGCCTTTTCTTTTACCTTCTTCTCGAAACTACGTTTGATGACAGTTTTATCATATAAACGCGTAAGTTTCTCATATGTGCATTCATTTGTCAATATCTAATTATGAAAGTTGTTTGTTTTTGTCGAACATCGAACTTTTTTTCATATAAGTAGCCGTTTTCGTGATCCCAATTTTTTTTCAAAAGTATCCTTTGAGTAATAATAATTTTTTCAAAAGTATTCTTCGAGTAATAATAACTTCATCGTTTATCGATATTTTTCAATAAAAAGTGAACTCAAATTTGGCAAGACTATGTATTAATTGCGTGTAAAATCCCGACCTCGTCATCCCGATACTCTCACCAGAAAAAAATCTTGAATATCGATATATTTTTGGACCACAAGTTTGTTCCGACCCGACTGCATATGTGTGTACATATTTAATATACATACATATTATATATATTATATATATATTTAGTACATATTATATATATATTTAACAGATTATATCTGTTCAATATTTAACAGATTATATATATATATATATATATTAGTACATATTATATATATATATTTAACAGATATTTTTGTTCAATTTATTTACAACATCAATATAGATTGTTCAAAGAATTAATGTCGAGTTTAATTTAATTTAAAAATCTTCATTCATGTCAAAAATAAATCTTGCGGAATGTGAGTCCTATAGGCCAACATTTGAAGGTGACGCAAGCCATTTCCGAGTATTTTCCCAATGTTAGCTCAAAGCCATCAGTTTAACGCGGATTTAACTGTTATATAGCATAAACACACACACACACACACGCCAAAAAATCGTCCTCAATCGTCCGTTTCCTTCTCCGTCCTATGCCGCACTATTATAGTTATTACTTTTATCGCGGGCATCAAACGAGCAGCGCGAGCGAGAAAGAGACACCATAGCAAGCTACTCTCGGCGAAGATGATATTTATGCGTTTACACGTATATAGTCACGGGTGCATGCGTCGCCCGTCCGCTCGATGTCCCCTGCCGTGTCATGGTATTTATGTATTAATATCATTACTTTATATCTATATACCATACAATCAACCACACACACACACACGCACACACACACACACACACACACACACACACACACACACACACACACAAATGTGTGGGTGTTGCATGGACGATCGTCCGTACGTATGCCCACTGACGTGCAATTAAGCCACCATTATGTGCCATAACCAATGCGTAAAAACTTATTACTCAAGATTTATTAAATCCGATGGGATTAACGAGGGCAATTTTTATGCCCGGATACAAGACGTCTTCCAATCGCTCTTCCGTGTATAAGAATTCGTGCTCCCGAGTGGAAATAATATACAGTCGAACCTCTTTACAACTAACCTCGATATAACGAAGATTCGGCCATTCCGTTTCTATAGACACCCGAAACCTTGATACAACGACATTATCATATACGTTATGCTCTAATTGCTAATTGCTCGTAAAAAATGATGCAATACAAATCTTTCTTTCTTTAAATATATCCCCGTATTTATCGTACTAATATATATTTGTTCAAAGAACGTTTTAAGGAACATGACTTCGGTATAACGAAAACTCGATATAACGAACATCCCTTGAGATTCATTATATCGATGTTCGACTGTATATATATATGTGTGTGTGGTTACATGTATATACCAGGTCGAGAAAAGTCGCCCGCTTTCTTAATACGTGTGTACATATGTCCTGTTAAATGAGCATACATGCCATTACACACTCACAGTCGGAACGTAGAGCGCGCGCAGATATGCAGCGGAACGACGGCAACGACGACGTTGTATTTTATTGTAGATCATAAAATTGTTTATCCACAAGGTGTAATTTCCGTCTGCTGGAGTTAAGAGGCGTTACTCCCGTGTGTTGCACTGAGCCTCGTAGTACAAACGTAGATTGAAATTATTGTTCGTCGCGAGAAGAGCGCAGATTTCTGACCGGAGGGAGAGAGAGAGGGAGAGAGAGAGAGAGAGAGAGAGAGAGAGAGAGAGAGAGAGAGAGAGAGAGAGAGAGAGAGAGAGAGAGAGAGAGAGAGAGAGAGAGAGAAAGCGAAGGCGTATAATACCCGTCGTTATGGGCAGCGATAACGGGATCAGTAATCGTGTTGAGGCGCAGAAATGCTCGAATGAGCAGTTCAATCTACAGCACACACATACTCATGTGTATATATATATATATATATTGACGTCATACCTATATAAGGTTGACTATCAACAAATCTCGCCATTTTGCGGACGGACCATCATTTTCCTTTCTACCAAAGCGTAAATTTTGAGGACAGGACGGTCCTCAAAGTTAAATGACTTCGAAACCCCATTTACATACATATATATATATGCACACTACCGATCAAAAGTTTTCGGACACTTCAGATAATTGCAAAACTTTCTATGAGTTTGAATAACTGCATAATTATATTAGAAAAATATAATTGATTATATAGTACTATCTAATATCTTCATTCTCCTGTTCTCAAAATGGAATTTTTATTTTTTATCCAGAATGCCCTATTTTCCCTTACAAATATTATTCATGACAAAAAAGCGCTATATTGTTTTTCAAAAAGGGCTTGAGAGACCATTAAAAATCATATTTTTTCTGTCACGAAATCATCGCGAAGACCCTTAAAAACACATGGCTACATTAAGAGGTTACCCCCACTTGCGATTTTGAAAAAATCGATTTTTTTATTGCATTTTTTGAATTATAAGTATCTGAGAATATGTCCTGAAAATTTCAAGTCGATCCGAACAAAATTGACTGAGATATGAGCGTTGAAAGAGAAGAATCCGTGAATTGAAGAACTGAAATTGAAACTTTAAACGCGTTTTTCTCAAAATGGCATCTCTGAAGTCGGTGACCAAGATTGCTCGAACACTATTGAACCGATCTTCTTGAAATTTTGCAGGCTTATTTAATACATAAAAATGTAGTCTTTAATCGTTCGATTTTTTTTTTCGAAAAAAAATGGCCGTTTTATAGCCAAAAAACGGCCGTTTTTTTTCGTTAAAATCGAACCATTAACTTTGACTGTCCGCCATTTTGTGAAAAATGAATATTTTTTAAAATCCTTCGATTAAAGACTAGTTTATACTTATATTTGACTAAATCCATCCGCATTTTTTTTTCAGATGATCCACTTCGCCGCAATGTTGGTCACCGCAAACCGTGTATATAAAAACATTATTTCATTGACGGCCATTTGCCACTAAACAATGTAATATTTTTCAATAAAAAAATTACTGAAAGTTCTTCAAGATGTGTTCTTTAAGATGGTATATTGATCGATTAAAAAAGTTTTGTAGTTTTCTTTAAAAAAATTCATGAAAAAGGCCTTTTTTGCGCTACAAGTGGAGGTAACGCCTTAATAAAAGTCGCCCTGTAAATATATATATATATATATATATATATATAATTTGCTATCTACTATATACATATGCTATATATATATATATATACCGTATGTATATAGTAGATAGCAAAGTACCAAGGCAACGACGTTACTTATTTTGCCGGAATAGTATAGAGTAGCCATAATTATAGCCGCGATCATTGCAGATCGCAAATATTCGCGGGAATCGTCTCGAGGATGCGTGCTCGCGCTCGCTCCGAGCTCTGTCTTTAATGCAAATTGCAACGAGGCGAGAAAACTATATAATATCCGGCGCGCGAAGCCACAGTGGCACAGAATAATACAAACACGGCGGCGAACATTTCGCATTAAATTAAAAGCTACCGCGCTCTGCCGGTACGAAACGATCGCCGCGTAGTGTACGTAGCGCTCTTGCACTAAACCCGCGTACACGTACGCCTCCGTGGGTATGTATATATATACAGGGTGGCCCGAAAAGTGACGGCCAAAAAGAAAAATCTAGATACCTCGTATCGATATTGATCCGAAGCTTCACTGGGTATGTTCAGTGCTTTTTCTAGTTTCCGAGAAAGAAAAAGCATTTCTTGTTCTTCTTTTATCGCGTTTTTTTCACTCGTGTTGTCATTATCAAGTGCATTGTTGAGCGATAAATAAATGACTAACTGGACACGAACGTAAATGCCTTAGATTTTGATCAAAAGTTCGAACAATAGGTTCGAGAGGATCAGTCGCGTAAATGCCGGTGATAAAAAAAATACTTATAGTAGTATAAATTACTCCCATTTGTTTTTGAGGGGTTATGCCTAGTTGCTAAGGTCGAAAAATCACTTTTTTTCAAATCAATGTATTCGTACGGTGTATCATTGAATAAATGATTTCGGAAAATTTCAAGGTTATCGGATCAAAGTTGACAGATTTATAGGCTGTCATGTTGACGGTTGTCGAAAAGCCCGCAGTGTCGTTCGAAACTTTAAACACTTTTTTTCTCTCAAAAGTACGGTTTCGAAGGCGGTGAGCGAAATATCTAATAAAATACTGCATCGATCTTTATAAAATTTTAGGACTATTTCTAAATGTAAAAATACATCATTTGATCGAAGGATTCTTTTCTCCTGTGTGAACTTTCGATTTGCACGAGAAACGTCCATTTTTCTCGAAAAAATCAAAACTCACTTTGAACACACGCCGATTTCTTTTTTAGGGAGATATTTCGGAAATTCGTTCGATTAATCATAGGTTAAAGTGATTAACGAAATCTGATTGATTTTTTTATATTAGATGACTAGATGATTAGATACAATTGAGTATTTTTACACAAAAAATTACCGAGTGTTCTTCAGATGATACTTTTTCAAATACCAATTTTTTTTTCAATTTGTCATCATTATTTTCTATTTAAAAAATCCCAAAAATGAGCTGTTTTCTATATAATCAAATCTATATGATAAAATCTTTTCTAGATATATAAAATATATTCTATTTAACAAAATAAAAACCACTAAAACTCGATTACAAAATCGACAACAGCTTTTCATCTCGAAAACTAAAAAAAGATCGCAAATCATACATGGGATTTATCCCGATGGGTATCAATCCGAGGCATTTAGATTTTCCTTTTCGACGTCACGTTTCGGACCACCCTGTATATATATGTATACGACACGCCTTCGATTTTACGCTACACTCCTTTATTTTATTATTCTCGTACAGTTGGCACAGCATGCGCAATCATTCGCTATTCCCCTAATTGCCAGTGCCGTTCCTTACAAACGATTCTTTACGACGGGGATTAAGTGCGTTTTGAATGTTTACTGGCGACTCAAATGGGAGCCCGAGGCAATCTAAACGGGATCAAGCTACGAACAATTCGCGTCGTTCCATCGAAGATCGCGTATATCCGAGGATTGTGGCACAGAGAAGGAACGTCGCGACGTTAAAAATCGCGTTAAGACGATGGCGATGGGTATCGTTGTGGCCCCGCGGACTTCAACGCTGCCATGATTTTTTCCTTTTTATGAGACACTCGACTGTTTCCAGGGTGGGGGTCGAAATGTCGGATGACCAAGTATAGAACGACAAAGATTTCGAAACTACAGAATTACGAACTCCCAAAATAACGAAGGTTAAATCATTCGAAATTTTATCCGTTGACCGATGACAATATCGAATAACTATTACGCATAACTATAGCTACATTTGTATAGATGTCGATAAATTGTTGACTTTTTATTTACAGATAACCTTTCATAAAGATATCGATGGGACGAGAAGACAATTTTTTTTCTTCGCCAAATCAGGGTTAATTTTTTTTTAAATCATAAAAATTAGTATAAAACTAGATGAATATATACTTCATAAAATTAGTATAAAACCGATGCATTCATAATTAGTTACTTTTTTTGAAAAAGAAAAACGCAATTATTGACGACAAAGCACCCGTGTTACGTAACGAAATAGGGAGGGGGGTTCACGCCAAGCGTTACGGTTCTGTTACATGGGGGAGGGGGGGGAGATGTCGAATATTGGGAAATTTTGCGTTACGTAATTTATGGGCACTCTCTTACAGGTTATCATAAGATTGATCTATCAATATTGAAGCGTTCGTCGTTGCTGAATTCGACATTTCGGTCCTTCTGAATATTGATCGTTCGAATTTCCGATCCCCAACGTATCTCCGGTTTGGGAGAGAGAGCCAAGCCCCCCCCCAATAATCGTATGAAAACGAGAGAGTTCGCATACACGAGGGCACAGGGAAACTGGCTAAAAGCTATATTATTTATATGTTGAGGAGTCTTCTCACTTTAGACGCTAAATAAAGGCTATTTTCATGCATTTTTTTGATAGGTTTATATTATAGATATTGATATAAAAGTTATTACTCTTAATATATACACTTTCGAAATACATTAAAAAATTTTTAATGTATTTATGTAACCCAAAGAAACTTTGAACGCGGTTTGTTCGAAACAACGTTTTTCGACGGCTTGTTGATAAAATCTTTGAATCTATCGAACCGATCCTTACGGAATTCTAACCACATATCTATATAACTATAGCTATAGCGCATATCAAGGATTTTTTTACAGTTTGATATTTACTAATTTTTTTTGCCGACAAAGATGAAGAAAGCACGTTTTTTTCTATTCTTTCGAAAAATATCCGCAATTTTTTTATTTTTGCATATATAGAAAATCGTATGATATGCGCTATAGCCATTAACATACTGAATCTAAAACCGTTTGATTTTTTTTTCGGATCATCCATCTCTGAAATTTCATCAACAGCGCAGACCGACAATTTTTTTAGAACCTCGTTTAAGCTACCATTTTCGTCTATAAATGGTGACCCAAATAAATAAATTTAAACAAAATGTATTTCGAAAGTGTATTTATCAAGTGCAACAACTTTTATACCCCTGTCTATAATATAAAGCTATCAAAAAATTCATGAAAATAGCCTTTTTTCAGCGTGTAAAGTGAGAAGACCCCGAAACTTTACTTTCAGTGCATTTTAGTTGCGATCGTGATCGGTGGACTCGGTAAGGATGATGTGGATGGTGCGCGGCTGGGCGGTCACCCATCCGAGTATTGGCCCAGAGCTAAATAGCTTGACGCTGGAAATCGCCGGAGCCGACCCCCCCCCCCCTCCCCACACATATATATATATATATATATCGAGAAAAAAAGTAGGCGGGAACCAGCTTACGACCGAAGGATTAGCTGCTAATTGTTGCTAAGGAATTGGATTTATTCCTACAGCGCAAGGTCTTAAGCCAATTTTGACGGAGGCCGCATATGACTCCCCCCCCCCCCGCATGGATACCCTGCCCTGAGACGCACGTTTCTCGGTGCGAGACACAAAATTCAGTGGCGGGGTAGTGAGAAGTGACAGGATAATTGTCAAGAGGTTAACGCATCGCTGGAGCATCCCGAGACTGCGGGCGTAACGCGCACCAGGTATCGTCTTCGCTACGTATGCGCGCGCCCATCTTAATCCAGGACAACACAATCTCCTGAGACGAAATGTCAGAAATACTCTTACGGTTCGCTGCAGAAGCTAAAAATTCACCTTTTTTTCCTACCCGTCTCGTAGAATTTACGAAAAACTCGGGACCGAAGAAAAAACTTGGTGAGTGGTGTTCTGGGGGATTTGAAAAAGATTCGGGCCGGGCTCGGTCCAACGGAGTGTACTTTTTTGTGGTCCGATCGCGATCTATGTAGAAACTACTTTATATTTATTTTTATTTTTATCGTTATTATTATTGTGTGAAAAAAATACTATGTAAAACCTACTTTGAGTTTATTATTGTTATCATCAACACTTCGGGAATGGCGGGAACTTATTATTATTATTTTAAGGGGTTACCCCCACTTGCGATTTTGAAAAAATCGATTTTTTTATTGCATTTTTTTGAAGTATAAGTATCTGAGAATATGTCCTGAAAATTTCAAGTCGATCCGAACAAAATTCACTGAGATATGAGCGTTGAAAGAGAAGAATCCGTTGTGTAAACGACCGGCTAGTAAACTCTAAACGCGTTTTTCTCAAAATGGCATTTCTGAAGTCGGTGACCAAGATTACTCGAACACTAATGAACCGATCTTCTTGAAACTTTGCAGGCTTATTTAATACATAAAAATGTAGTGTTTAATCGTTCGATTTTTTTCGTTAAAATCGAACCATTAACTTTGACTGTCCGCCATTTTGTGAAAAATGAATATTTTTTAAAATCCTTCGATTAAAGACTAGTTTATATTTATATTGGACTAAATCCATCCGCATTTTTTTTTCAGATGATCCACTTCGCCGCAATGTTGGTCACCGCAAACCGTGTATATAAAAACATTATTTCATTGACGGCCATTTGCCACTAAGCAATGTAATATTTTTCAATGAAAAAATTACTGAAAGTTCTTCAAGATGTGTTCTTTAAGATGGTATATTGATCGATTAAAAAAGTTTTGTAGTTTTCTTTAAAAAAATTCATGAAAAAGGCCTTTTTTGCGCCACAAGTGGGGGTAACGCGTTAAGGAGAATTCTAGACTCAGATGCCAACCGACGTAGAATTAATTGAGTTTGAGAGCTATGACTATTGATGGAAAAAAATACATATTTGTTTGTGAAATTTCGTAGGCACTAGGAATTCTTCGTAATTTAGTGAATTCCGATTCATCCAATTAATCATGCCCTGGTGCAACTCCCGAGCAAATTACAGATTCAATCGAGGGTCAACAAAATTAATCGAAGCACCTAATGATTGGATATGAAACGAACCTAAAATTGAAATCGAGTACCTCGATGTAAAACAAAATGAAGTCGATTGAAGTACCTCGATACGAGACAGTTAGAAATATAATGAAAATTAATATTAACTCAATATAAAACAAACAAAAATGTTGGGAAAATAGAGATTTAAAAAAATATAACGGAATATACGAAAATAAAATAGGCATTCCATCGGAGGAGGCAGATGAGATGACGAAAAATAAAGTACATGTAGGGAACAATCCTTGTAATTGTTTAAAAGAGCCAATGTGCCGAAATAACAATAAAAAATACTTAAGGTCTCATATACACCTGAGACAGCTAAAAGTAGGGATATGTTTAAGAATTTTTTTTGTTTATCAAACTGAATTTTATTGAACAACCATGATATACATTGTAAAGTATGCCGTTTGATCTGCTTTGTGTGAAAAATTGGTTAAAAGTTTGCAAACGGTAAAAAAGTTACAGTCATTTTTCTGGGACGTGTTTTTGTTGACAGCGTTTGCGGTACCAAACGTACTTCTGCCATTCTTTATCGCAAACAATATAATTGTTTCGTAAAGTACATAGATAAAACTAGTACTTATCGAGCCGGAATAAATATTTTTTTTCGCGTCATACCAGTCACTGGAATAAAACAGACGATTTTTCGCCTCGAAATTGTTCAGTTCTTATGACGAAAGAAAAACTATGCCAGATATCTAAAACACGGCTCGATAAGTACTAAATTATAGTGTGAAGCATAACTATGCAAAACTTCATTCCGATCGATCCAGTAGTTACGGAGATATGTCTGGTACCGATTTTGAAAACACTGTTTCGAATGTGCCTGAAGTTTGCATCGTTGCTATCCAACGATTTCATTTTTTTTTTAACTTTTTAATTTCCTACAATTTCTTGCTCAGTTCGGCTCTAGTGACTAAAAAAATATAGTAAAATGAATTAAAAATGGTTTCGACAATCGATTCGAAATGTTAACTGCAGGTTTTTAAATTTCTTTAAGGCGTTAAGCCACAGTAACGGTTATAAAATCATGTGCGAATTTAGCAATTTCTTTTCGTACGAAAAAGTGATTCACTCATAAAATTAATTACACATCTATTTATTATGAATATCAAGCTGTCAAAAAATATACATATATATTTTTTCGATGTACAAAACGGCCGACTACTAATATTTTCTTTTGTTATCTTTTTTTAGGCACTCCGCGACGTGACGTTTAGCATCTACAATTTTTTACCTAGAGCAAAAAACAAAAATTCTCGTCAATCTACATTAGAATACCTAGAGAAGTACGTACAAAATTTGAAAAATATTGTTTTATTCAAAAGTTGTATGTATTTGAACTTAAGAAATGAATTTTCAGTGAAAAATTTCGTTATAACTGCTCATAAACAGCTCATAAAATGAAAAGTTTTCGCTCAATCAGAAATTCCGTACGTATTTCTCTGCAAAATGCAATCAGGAACATAAATTTTAAATTTGAAGTACATCGAGTGCAAATTGTTGAAGTTATTTGTCACGCCAATTGGAAAAAAGCTGTTTCGAGAACAGTTTGATATTCATACTAAATGGATGTGTAATTAATTTTATGAGTGAATCACTTTTCATACGAAAAAAAAATTGTTAAATTCGCACACGATATTATACCCGTTACTGTGGCCTAACGCCTCAAAGTTTTGAGTACACTTTACACCTGCGCCACAGCCGTTAGTCGTTGCTCACCCGGTCAGTTACAAAGCGTTATAACTTCGGTATTACTGCGAATTTCCTTATGAAGTTTTCAGGGTATACACCCACAGGATAGTACTTTCGAATGAGCACGTTTTTGAAAAACCGATCTTTTTACTTGACCAGCTGTATGTAAGCTGAATAGAAGAGGGCGATAGATAGGTCGAAAGACAGAGAAGACGAGAGAGAGAGAGAAAGAGAGAGGGAGAGAGAGAGAGAGAGATCCGATACCTGCCGAATCCCGTGATGGCGAGATTTGACAAGCTTACGTTCCTTCCCTACGCTCCACAGCCTCCATCTGATCCGTCTAATCTCGCAGCACGCCGAGATCCAAGAACCGCAGGGGCTCTATATAAATAAAAAGGGTCAGCTTTATACGGCTCCTCGAAGCTTGTACCTGCGAGTCGGTTTAACCTCGACGTAATTCCGCACGGTCCTTCGTATCCTATATACACGCTGATACATTGCAAAGCTCTTCGGAGGCGTAGCCACCAGTCGATGACCTGGGACTTCTCGCTGATCGCGCGCAGCCTGGAGGACTGCTTAGAGGCGATTAACTCCGTATCGATATCACTGCATCGCTACATCGGGAGAGAGACAGAGCGAGGGGGGGAGGGAGAGAAAGGGGGGGGGGGAGAGAGAGAGAGAGAGAGAGAGAGAGAGAGAGAGAAAGGACCCCAAGGAAAAGCAAGAGTGCATAGCGACTCGTAATACATGCTTGGGGCAAAGGAACGCGCGGTTATCCTGAACCGGTTCGAAACCACTGTACCAGCTGGCTCATGATCGGGACCATCCTCGTACTAATTGAACCAGTCCCCGTGGAATTAGCAGAGATGAGTAAAATCGAGCTCCAAATATTTTGGCGTCCTGCTCACGGCTGCTATATATATATATATATATATATATATATATATATACCTCTGGAAAATACGATATAGTGTAGCTTAAGGATGTTGAGTCCCAAATCGCAAATGATGATAAAATTCTGAAAATTTGGTATGTTTTTGGATGAAGTATTTCAGAGGTCGTGTAAAAATTTCACGACAATTAGGAAGCTCGTTATTGAACAATTAACATTCACAAATGAAATGCTGTCTTATGGAAACTGATGTAACTTTGCAATAAGTTTTTTTTTTGACCTCTCAATTTTGTAATATCTACAATATACTGAAAGCAACGGAAACAAAACGAAGTTTATTGATAAATTTTTTTTTATTTCTTTTAAAAATTGTTCTTAACAAAATGTTAATTTTTTAATAACGAGCTTCCTAATCGTCGTGAAATTTTAACACGACCTCTTAAATACTTCATACAAAAACATACCAAATTTTCAGAATTTTCTCATCATTTTTTATTTCAACCCTTAAGGAGGTTGAAGTAATGATGATAGAATTCTGAAAATTTGGTATGTTTTTACATGAAGTATTCAGGAGGTCGTGTAAAAATTTCATGACGATTAAGAAGCTATTTATTGAACAATTAACATTAACATGTTTCATAGGGACTCAACATCCTTAAGACGGCTGTGGGCGCAACAGAACTTAGGGTAGATTAGCGAAAGGTGTAGCGTAGGGAGTAGTAAGCAAGGGTTAAATTGTGAAGGGTTATACGTTAAAATCCGCCAGAGCATACGTCGGAGTTCAGGCATTAATTGAGGCTGCGGAAAACAAATTTAAAAAATAATAAACATACACACACAGTGCTGGACAAAAAAGCACGCAGCGGCGTGATTCCTCTATTTGTGCTAATATGTATATGAGAATGATAGAATAGGAATTAATGAGTCCGGAGGTGAGTTGACTAGTCCGCTTCAACCTTTTCACAGAAATAATATCGAAAATATCGACGGTTTTCCTAACCGAGAGGACCGCAAATGGAGCATATGTGTCCAAGATCGTTCGGAACACATATAGACACTGGTAACGTGTTCACGATGACTGGAAACGATTTGTAACTTTATGCGTACCTTCGGGAATATATATATATATATACACAAATTCAGGTAACGTATCCATACTCGTCAAACCTGACGTTTAACGGCAGGCTATTTGAAGGACAGAAACATTCTCATCTTTCATTGGTGTATATGCAGGAATACAAGCTCGGATTAGCCGTCAACGCGACATGTAATCATTATTCTTGGAGTATACGCGAAGAGCCGTGCACATAAAAAAAATCTTAATGCGATGACGAGTATATCGGTATAAATATTACGAATCTACATATAGTGGAATTAAATGATGCTCGTACAAGTCCGGTCTACATGTGCACCGTATATATATATATGAGAGAGAAAGAGAGGGAGGGCTTTCCTCACTCAAAACCGGCTAAACGGGCTAATCACCTGAGATGAAGAGACGCTCTGACCAATTTTCGTATGCGGGACCAATTATATCGTGTGTTTAAAATTAATTAGGAGATCGGACCGCGATAGGGAGTGCTCCACGAAGTTGTGGAAGAGAACTCGACGAGTAGAAGTGGAGGGGGGGAGAGAGAGAGAGAGAGAGAGAGAGAGAGAGAGAGAGAGAGAGAGAGAGAGAGAGAGAGAGGTGACCGAACACGAGAGTGACGAGGGCCGTCCGAACTGGCACGATTTTCTCTCGCTCTAAGGCTTGGTTCCTTCTGTCTCTTTTGTATTCCATTCGTCTATAGTTCTGTCTCTTTCTCTCTCTGTAGTGCTTCCTCTCGCTCTTTCTGATTTTTCCCTCCTTCGCGCTCTCACATATACACGCGCGCTCCCAGGTTCGTTTCACCGACGAAATCCTTCCGTTATCTTTTCGGAGTATCGCCGGAACGTCGATCGCCAATCATTATTATTCCCACAAATTAATCTCCCGGGACTTTCCGCCGACACCGGCTGTCTCTCTTTCTCTCCCTTTTTGTCGATCGATTTACACGCTGACGTGTTCTTGGAGTAGGAAATCAACGTTTTACTCGATCTTTTCCTCTCTCTCTCTCTCTCTCTCTCTCTGCACTTATTACACTCCATGACTCTCCTCTCACATGCCCCACGTGTCCAAATAAGCTCCGCGCGCTCTGCATTATGTATACTGTTAATCGGATTAATCGCGTGGCCATAACGAATTTCCGGATGCGACACGACGACACCTGATGCATCGCGGCTCGCTTGCGATATAATGACTTTTCGATCGAACGATAAATCTCGTTACACGCGGCGGTACGTCACACGTGGATGAACCTTCCAGGTTTTAGAGACGTGACGCTTCTCTCATTATGGTGGCACCGTTCGCAAGATGAACAAAAAATATACTCGATCACAAGTTTTGGGGAAAAAAGAACGAGAAATATTCATAGTGGAGAGTAAGTTAGGCTGGGGTCGATTGGAACGTTTCTGAGGAAATTGGTCATTGTGACTTCATTTAAGGATGTTGAGTCCCTATGAAACATGTTAATGTTAATTGTTCAATAAATAGCTTCTTAATCGTCATGAAATTTTTACACGACCTCCTGAATACTTCATGTAAAAACATACCAAATTTTCAGAATTCTATCATCATTACTTCAACCTCCTTAAGGGTTGAAATAAAAAATGATAAGAAAATTCGGAAAATTTGGTATGTTTTTGTATGAAGTATTTAAGAGGTCGTGTTAAAATGTCACGACGATTAGGAAGCTCGTTATTAAAAAATTAACATTTTGTTAAGAACAATTTTTAAAAGAAATAAAACACAATTTATCAATAAACTTCGTTTTGTTTCCGTTGCTTTCAGTATATTGTAGATATTATAAAATTGAGAGGTCAAAAAAAAAACATATTGCAAAGTTACATCAGTTTCCATAAAACAACATTTAATTTGTGAATGTTAATTGTTCAATAACGAGCTTCATAATTGTCGTGAAATTTTTACACGACCTCTGAAATACTTCATACAAAAACATACCAAATTTTCAGAATTTTATCATTTTTTATTTCAACCCTTAAGGAGGTTGAAGTAATGATGATAGAATTCTGAAAATTTGGTATGTTTTTACATGAAGTATTCAGGAAGTCGTGTAAAAATTTCATGACGATTAAGAAGCGATTTATTGAACAATTAACATTAACATGTTTCATAGGGACTCAACATCCTTAATCCGAGGAAGCTGAAGGAAGAAGTTTGTTTGAGATTCTCTATAGGCAGACTATAGAAATGTATGCAGGTTTCCGAATTTCCAAATTTTTTTTTCTTTGCAACATCCGCATTTTTTATTGTTTTCAAATAAACGCCGGCCATAGAGGTTTACATTCTAAATGTGAATTCACTATTTATTTCGCCCAAAGACTCTAATGCTTGTTAAATGTTTAAAATAATGCCCAACCTTTTGGCCACTTATTTAGTCGTGCAGACTCATTCGAATATTTCCGAACACAACGAACATCACTTTGATGTCGGTCTTCAATTTTGTCAAAAGTCCTATATGTTGCAGAGCGTCAAGAACTACGAGGCACGTCTTCTTTTCATCGGCAGAAAACGCCTTTGAGCGGCGAAGTAAAACCGCGGATCAAAAGGAACCTGGCATGGGTCGTTTACCGTTTAAGACTATTCGTAAGCACTTTCGATATACGTGGAAGCTGTAATTCGAAGTGCGAGAACATATTTTCAATCAGGAGACACATTTTTAATCCAGTAAAAAAAAAACGACAAACATTTTTTATTTTTCATACGCAGGTGTCCGGTTTGCGACGATTTTTGCGCAACATTATTTTAATATGCTAATTTTTCAGTAAACTCTGCACAAGGGGAAGTTCTTGTAGTCAAGAAACTGCGAGCTATAATTTGCCAAGTGCCTCTCACAGTAGGGTCTCCCTGTATGACAGGCGTCGAAACGAGCCTCGATTACACTTCGAGTTCGAGGCTCGCGGACGCGTAATTGCCCATCGCGCAGGTGATATATATATATATATATATATATATATATATATATATATATATATATATATATATTTATATTTATATTTATATTTATATTTATATTTATATTTATATTTATATTTATATTTATATTTATATATATATGTGTGTGTGTGTGTATCTATATCTCTGAACACGTACGTTTGTTGCGGTATCATTACGCCAACTGATCAGATCCCATCAGCGCCTGAACGGCACGGCATGCGCAGATTCGCCTTTCACGATCAAGATTTTCCGACCAAATTACAACGTGTCTTTTTTTTATCGACTCTACGCGAAGTCGAAACTGATCGTTGGTTGCTCCGAATATACATTTTACGCGTATCGCACAAACCGTCCGAGTATAATCGTTCGTATCTAATCATTTAAACGAAATCGATTGCCCCTTTGAGAAGCCGCACGCACCTCTTGTCCTTGTCAAATGCGGATCGGATTACGAATTATGAGAAAATCGAGAGGCTGGACTTGTGCGAAAGAATTCCATCGGGAGATTTCTCAACAGCGCCCAAGGAATGTTGTAATGCGATTTGAATGATCGCTTTTGTGGGTATGTATATGTATATATGTGGAAATACACAAATAAGTGAAGCGCGGTAAATTGAATTAATCAAAAACACATTGAAGAGATTTGCACATCGCGAGAAACCTTCACTTTTCCCTTGCTCCCTGACACACTTTCCTCGAATATAGTCCGACCACCCAATAAGAACGCAGAAGCCCCCAAGGGGAAGAGTTTTAGAGTACCCCCTCCAGGCGCGCGCTCCGCGCTCGCTGACTCTTTCTGCCTCTCTCTTTCTTTTCGGCATGCGAGGTTCTGAATAAGAACGGCCGCTCGAACGAGTTTCAACTTCTAGCCCATGCGCAAGACGTTCTCTGTCGCATTTGTTCGACTTAAGGGGTTACCCCACTGGCGATTTTGGAAAAATCGATTTTTTTATTGCATTCTTTTGAAGTATAAGTATCTGAGAATATGTCCTGAAAATTTCAAGTCGATCCGAACAAAATTGACTGCGATATGAGCGTTGAAAGAGAAGAATCCGTGAATTGAAGAACTGAAATTGAAACTTTAAACGCGGTTTTCTCAAAATGGCATTTCTGAAGTCGGTGACCAAGATTACTCGAACACCAATGAACCGATCTTCTTGGAATTTTGCAGGCTTATTTAATACATAAAAATGTAGTCTTTAATCGTTCGATTTTTTTTTTCGAAAAAAAAATGGCCGTTTCATAGCCAAAAAACGGCCGTTTTTTTCGTTAAAATCGAACCATTAACTTTGACTGTCCGCCATTTTGTGAAAAATGGATATTTTTTAAAATCCTTCGATTAAAGACTAGTTTATACTTATATTTGACTAAATCCATCCGCATTTTTTTTTCAGATGATCCACTTCGCCGCAATGTTGGTCACCGCAAACCGTGTATATAAAAACATTATTTCATTGACGGCCATTTGCCACTAAACAATGTAATATTTTTCAATAAAAAAATTACTGAAAGTTCTTCAAGATGTGTTCTTTAAGATGGTATATTGATCGATTAAAAAAGTTTTGTAGTTTTCTTTAAAAAAATTCATGAAAAAAACCTTTTTTTTGCGCTACAAGTGGGGGTAACGCCTTAATAAATAGTGTTTTTTTTTAAATATTATTCATGCATATTAGTAATTGAATAATAGTGGATAATCACCAACGACATAAGATGTCACAGAAGAAACGAAAAATAAACGGTTGCTCATGAAAAATAGTTTGTTGTAAACCCAAACAAAGTCTGTACCGCAAAGTAGTACTAATTCTACCGAAAAAGGAGACATTGAATGACTCCATTTCTCTGAGACTTCATATTCAATGGAGGAATTCGGCTCCCTTGGGAATATTCCACCTCCCGTTGAATGCCCCATGTTATAAAAGGAAATAAAATTTTTATAATTGACTCGAAAAATGCACGCGTTCGATTGACAAAAAGTGTTGATTTCGTATTATATAGCAACATTTCTTCATAGTATAAAGAGAATGGGTTAAAACGGAAAAGTGCATTACAATATTTATCTCATTTTACTGTTCTAAGCTCTCCTAGGCTGGGCGTTCTTATTCGGAAACCCGCACGCGAAATGACTCGAGCTCGGGGTTCGAGTCGGAGTGGGGGAAGCGCTCGAGCAAAAAGAAGGAGAAACGATCTTATTGCGGACGTTTTTATTGGGGGGTCCGACTGTAACTCCTTCCGAAATGTCGATTTTCAGTTCCCAAAGCAACAGTGATCATCCGGAAAAAAAAAGAATCTATAAAAATCACCATTTCTGGTTGCATCGAATAATTCGTGTCGCAGTAAAAAAATAAAGTACATACCGGAACGATTAACGCCAGATTGTCGAAACAATTTGTCGCTAAACTTGGCACTAATTTTCTTTGATTTCGAGTTTTCGAAATCAAAGGACTTATTTATATACACAGCCACTCGCTCGGTAAGCATTGTTCGTAGCATGAGAGGCGGGGGAAAAAAATGAAGAACGTGTCCGATAATCGATTTCGTGTTAGTACTGAGCTGCAAGTATAATTCGCACGCATTCAATTCCCCGTTGTATACGAGAAAGTATTTTCCGATCTTCGCGGTCGTCGCGAGTCTCACGTTTGGGCTGCGGCGACAAAAAATGCCAACTCAAGAATTCCTAAAGGATCCGCTATATATATATATATATATATATATATATATATATATGGCGAAAATATATCTTGAGAACATCTGAGTTTACATGAGAATGAGTATGGGGACAATTGACTGTGAGGACGGTCCCGAAGTCGAATGTCTTCCAAATCACCATTCCCCCATATATATATATATATATATATATATATATGTGTGTTTTCGATCGCGCGCATGAGATCCCCCTACAAAGCCCAAAAAGAGGGCCTTTCGATCTTTCCGCGCGCGTATACACTTTGCCGCGATCCACCGGACATTCGTTCAATTTTTGTTCTTCTTCTGCTGCTGCTTTTTTTTCTTATTTATTTCTCTTTATTTCTCATTCATCTTTTTCGTTCCTCCGCATGTTGGGGCACCAGACTGCAGGTCGCCAATCGCGTCGAGGAATCCTCGCGGGATTCTAACTCTTTCGGTTCTGTCCCCATCGTGTATATATATATATATATATATGCGCAAGGCTCGGGGAATGGGCCAAAGAGAAAAGAGGTCCATCGGCCGGACGCGGAGAGTTCGCAACATTAAAAATGTATCAATCTAGCAACGCGTTGGATTGAAGGAAAAACATGAACACACACCCACACACATGTATATATACTCGTGTGTATTTATATATATATTGTATGTAGGCGAGACGATTCTCGGAATGTTCTTTGGGTGTTGTAAAGCATAACGTCGATGATGACCCGGCAGAACGATCTGAAAAACCGCCTCGTATTAAGGATGTTGAGTCCCTATGGAACATGCTAATGTTAATTGTTCAATAAATAGCTTCTTAATCGTCATGAAATTTTTACACGATCTCCTGAATACTTCATGTAAAAACATACCAAATTTTCAGAATTCTATCATCATTACTTCAACCTCCTTAAGGGTTGAAATAAAAAATGATAAGAAAATTCTGAAAATTTGGTCTGTTTTTGTATGAAGTATTTAAGAGGTCGTGTTAAAATTTCACGACGATTAGGAAGCTCGTTATTAAAAAATTAACATTTTGTTAAGAACAATTTTTAAAAGAAATAAAAAAAAATTTATCAATAAACTTCGTTTTGTTTCCGTTGCTTTCAGTATATTGTAGATATAATAAAATTAAGAGGTCAAAAAAAAAACTTATTGCAAAGTTACATCAGTTTCCATAAAACAACATTTTATTTGTAAATGTTAATTGTTCAATAACGAGCTTCCTAATTGTCGTGAAATTTTTACACGACCTCTGAAATACTTCATACAAAAACATACCAAATTTTCAGAATTTTATCATCATTTGCGATTTGGGACTCAACATCCTTAACGAATAGAAATCTTGTGCATTCGTCGTTCGCGTTCGCGAGTCACCAACAGTCCGAAGAATCCTAACTTTTTCCCTGTTCAAACCGACTGACATTTTCTTCCGCATTGATTCGCGTTCTTCGTCCAGCGAAACGATGATGCTTTCGTGATATAACTCTTCTGCTCTCTCGATCGACTTGCGCTCCCTCGTCTCAATAGCCGAATACACGGGGGCGAACAATTTCACGCTCGAGAATTCTTTTCGTGTCGTTTATTGGCCTAATGTGTGTGTGAGTATACGTATATGTGTCTCGAAAACCGTGGGTCTTTTACTAGACTGAAATTCCACCATATAGTAAGACATGATCTGACCCAGTGTCGGATTTACACTTTCCGTAAGCATAGGCCACTTGACTTGGTGCTTCCTATCTTAATCACTACGATTTACCTAGGCCTTTTTAGGTGCCTCCAAAATCCACCGCCCCCCAAAATATGCCACCACTGGGCAGCTGCCTATACGGCCTATTCGTAAATCCAGAACTGATCTGCCCTATAGTCAGTTGCCGGATTTATCCCTTCATAACAGGACACCCTGTATATAATAAAGAGGGTTCAAAAAATAATGAGCCCTTCGATGCACCGTAACTTTTCAGCTCCAGCTAAAATGTTAAGGATGTTGAGTCCCTATGAAACATGTTAATGTTAATTGTTCAATAAATAGCTTCTTAATCGTCATGAAATTTTTACACGACCTCCTGAATACTTCATGTAAAAACAGACCAAATTTTCAGAATTCTATCATCATTACTTCAACCTCCTTAAGGGTTGAAATAAAAAATGATAAGAAAATTCTGAAAATTTGGTATTTTTTTGTATGAAGTATTTAACAGGTCGTGTTAAAATTTCACGACGATTAGGAAGCTCGTTATTAAAAAATTAACATTTTGTTAAGAACAATTTTTGAAAGAAATTAAAAAAAATTATCAATAAACTTCGTTTTGTTTCCGTTGCTTTCAGTATATTGTAGATATTATAAAATTGAGAGGTCAAAAAAAAAACTTATTGCAAAGTTACATCCGTTTCCATAAAACAACATTTAATTTGTGAATGTTAATTGGTCAATACCGAGTTTCCTAATTGTCGTGAAATTTTTACACGACCTCTGAAATACTTCATACAAAAACATACCAAATTTTCATAATTTTATCATCATTTGCGATTTGGGACTCTACATCCTTAATACTATTTGCTCACAGCCATGTAGTATGTTACCTCGCAAATATAATCGGCATAATGGCATTTTTCTGAAAATTCCCGAAGTTACATGATACCACGGCTAAACGGGCAAATTTTCCATCAAATTTTTTATCATTTTCGGTAAAAGTTATGGTCTACGAGGGAAAGGAAATGTCAACGTAAAAATGTGAGGCTAAGAAGGGTTTCGATACTCGCGTGGAAAAGACTGATCGCGGCGGTCGGTTGCGGTCAGATAAAGGGCCGTATATGGGAATGAGACAACGACGTCCCATATATATATATATGTACACCCACATATGTACATGCACACACACACACACGCACAGTCGTCTCCAGTCACCGGAGATCTTTGGAGTCGAACGCGCGAGAACATCACTAAAGTGTCAGCGGGAATCAGAATTCAGAGGTGCTCCGCGCGTCGCTTGTTAGCGAACCGCGCCCCGACAAAAAAGGGCTGATCCACGGCGAGGGGAGTTCGCGCGCGAATGCGAGAATATATATGCGGAGAGCGTATAAGAAGGTACGCCAAAACACGTCGGTGGGGCGGATGAATAAAGGAAGCGAGTGAAAGGAAGTCACTACGTGTGGGGTGTGTGTGTGTGTGTATGTGGATACGATGAAAATATTGTTTTCCTACTACCCAATCTTTTCTGCTCATTTGGGCTGCGAAAATCACGGATTTTTTTTTTAAATCCTTATTGCAGGTCCATAACCTCTATCGGCAAAAAAGAGTTTGGATAGAGAGTGAAAATAAAAAATTAAGGATGTTGAGTCCCTATGAAACATGTTAATGATAATTGTTCAATAAATAGCTTCTTAATCGTCATGAAATTTTTACACGACCTCCTGAATACTTCATGTAAAAACATACCAAATTTTAAGAATTCTATCATCATTACTTCAACCTCCTTAAGGGTTGAAATAAAAAATGATAAGAAAATTCGGAAAATTTGGTATGTTTTTGGATGAAGTATTTAAGAGGTCGTGTTAAAATTTCACGACGATTAGGAAGCTCGTTATTAAAAAATTAACATTTTGTTAAGAACAATTTTTAATAGAAATAAAAAAAAAATTATCAATAAACTTCGTTTTGTTTCCGTTGCTTTCAGTATATTGTAGATATTATAAAATTGAGAGGTCAAAAAAAAACTTATTGCAACGTTACATCAGTTTCCATAAAACAACATTTAATTTGTGAATGTTAATTGCTCAATAACGAGCTTCCTAATTGTCGTGAAATTTTTACACGACCTCTGAAATACTTCATACAAAAACATACTAAATTTTCAGAATTTTATCATCATTTGCGATTTGGGACTCAACATCCTTAACCGGACAACACCCATATAACACCATCAATGCACACTGATGGTTTCATATGGTGTATTTCCATACACGCACAATTCATTATATTACCATTGTTGTCTTATTGATTTATCTGTTATTCATTAATTGTCCATTGCTATAACTCTGCTATAAAACAAACCCAAACAAACCCAAATTATAACATTCTCAAAAGATCATTGCTAAATCTGAAAAAAACCTGCTTTCGTCCTGCTTAAAATGATTTTCACAAACCACTCTTCCAGCGTTTACACTATTATTATTCATAGCCTCATTCCATAATCTTCGAATGCTGGGATCGGCTGGTACGGTGAAAGAATGCACCTCTTCAGGATTACGCGGGTACCCTGAGGTACAACCGCGCACGATACACGGCATTAGTACACGAGTATAAGTAATTTCAGTAATTTAATCAATTCCGCACCTCGACTTAAGGCCTTAGGCCACATTAACGGGTATAAAAATCATGTGCGAATTTAACCTTTTTTTTCGTATGAAAAAGTGATTCACTCGTAAAATTAATTACACATCTATTTAGTATGAATATCAAGCTGTTAGAATTTTTTTTTTTCGATGTACAAAATGGCTGGCTACTAATATTTTCTTTTCTTATCTTTTTTTAGTCGCCTTTTTTCTTTCGTTATCTTTTTTTATTTGTTACGTCAATTGGAAAAAAGCGATTTCGAGAAATTTCGAGTAGTCGGCCATTTTGTCGAAAAAAATATATATTTTCCAACAATATATATATATATATATATATATATAGGCTCTCTCAAAAAGACCTGACATTTAACTTTATTCATAAAATGTATATTATTAATTTTTGAAGTACGAATATTTTTATTTCAATATAATGTACAAACATGGAGGTTATGAACGGAACACAATATCCATTAAATGACCGCCTCGTCCCGGTTTGCAAATCGTCGTTCACTCTTTTGACGAAATTTTCAATAACATTGTGGCATAAGTGCGAACTAATTTCATAAATGGCGCGTCCAATTGCTTCCTTTAGTGGCAGGTTGCGCCATCTTGTTGAACGAATATGTCTTCAAAGTTCATGCCGTTTATGCCATTTATCGGATATTGTGTTCCACACGTAACCTCCATGTTCGCACCTTATACGAATATTAACATATTCGTACTTTCCAAATAAATAATACGTTTTATTAAAAAACAAAATGTCAGATCATTTTGAGACACCCTTTACATCAGAGCGATAGTTATTTTGTCGCAACTTCACATCTCTAAAATGTTCCTGCACTGTAAGACAAAAGCCGGCAAGACTCATTTCTCTGTGTCTGTCTCTGTCGCTCTTGTACCCTCTTCACTCCCCCGCCTCTTCGTCCGCCGTCGGGGCTCTGCCACTTGGACTTAAATATATTTCACTTTTTTGCCTCCTTTCGCGGATTGATGCGCTGCTCGCGTTTTGCCGGAAGGCGCGTGGTGTTCCCTTCGATGTTTTATACCTTTGATTCATTTTTTAAAAGGCTTTTTATCTCTCTTTTCCGTTCTCTTTTTCTCCATATATATATATATGTACAAAACACATCCTTACTCGTCCGATTTTTTCCCTCCCGTGTGTTCTTTCCTCTACTCGTTTTATCTTCCTGCACGAATTGCGAAGTTTTGGCCCCCCCCCCTCTCGCTCTATCTCTCTCTTTGGTTCTTCCTTTCTTTCCCAAACGAAAAAAAAATCTCTATTGCGCGCGAGAGACCGCGGAGGAGCTTCGAATTCTCCCCAAATCTCGTCTCTCCCGATGTTTCGATACAAATTACATGAAGAGGACACGGCCGGACGCGCGGTCCCCCTGGCTCAATCTCGGCGTATGAGGAGAATGGGAACGAGACACGCTCTTGTCTCTCGGCTCTCTCGTCACTCGCTCTCTCCCCCCCCCCCCTCCTCTCTCTCTCTCTCTCCCTCTCTCTGTCCGTCTGTCTTTCTCCGTATCTCTTTCCCTCGAGGATCTCGGACTGCCTTATATTACGCGTTTGCGAGCTGTCGTGCAAGCGAGAACGAACAAACGCCTGCAAGACGAAGAAGGCAAAAGACTGATGTTATCATCAGCGTTGCTACCCGCGCTTTTTGCCGGTAATACGTACATTTTTTGCTCAAATCTTGCGTGCATTTCCTTTTGCCCGATCTTCCACCTCTTGCTTTTATATATGCATACATACATACATATATACACAGACATATGTATGTATAGAGAGACAGAGAGACAGTGGAACGTGGCCCAGAATGCGAATGCATTTTCGAAGGGTGACTCTTTTTCGCACACGTCTTTCCACAGATCCGTATCTTTCCAGATCTCTCTCTCTCTCTCTCTCTCTCTCTCTCTCTCTCTCTCTCTCTCTCTCTCTCTCTCCCCCTATACCTTTCTGCACACTCGGTTGGACACGGGCTCGTTAGAGGCAGGACTTTTTCGTCTTGTGCCCCATTGAAAAATGTTTATACAAGGAAAAACGCACGTGAATGCATCCTGGAGTCGCGCAAATAGAGCCCATAGGACACTCGGAAACAACCGAAAAAGTGTACTTACGAGAAAACGTGCACGGAGACAATTTTTAAGTATTTTTTACGGTGAAATCTCCGTAAAAATTACATGAAAAATTTGAAACCGGTGACAAATGTGCACATAGTCAAAAATTGACACTAGCTTTTAACATTTTGCTTTCATTCATGTAAAAATTTAAGCAAGTAGCATAATTTTTTACATTTCTTTCAGTAAAAATTCTGACACATTCTCATGTAGAATTTTAACAATGGGCTGCCTCAAAAATTCCAAGTTTCTATAGTAAAAATAACCTGAACAAACTTGAAATTTCTAAAATCCCTAGCGAAAAATTAATTCCCTATGATTAAATAAATACTTTTTTCATCGGCGTTTCTGAACATTTGTTGTCTAGTCCGACTGTGTTGGGGAAAGCCCTAGTAGGTTATCCATATTCAAACCCTCACGGGGCCTGATTTTTTTTATGCACGGAGAGAATTTTTAAGTATTTTTTACGGTGAAAACTCCGTAAAAATTACATTAAAAATTTGAAACCGGTGACAAATGTGCACATAATCAAAAATTGACACTAGCTTTTAACATTTTGCTTTCATTCATGTAAAAATTTAAGCAAGTAGCATAATTTTTTACATTTCTTTCAGTAAAAATTCTGACACATTCTCATGTAGAATTTTAACAATGGGCTGCCTCAAAAATTCCAAGTTTCTATAGTAAAAATAACCTGGCCAAACTTGAAATTTCTAAAATCCCTAGCGAAAAATTAATTCCCTATGATTAAATAAATACTTTTTTCATCGGCGTTTCTGAACATTTGTGTTCTTAATTGCTACTTATTTTAGCATATCATCTTTCCGTACCATTGTAGACGGCCTTTATCGAAGTTTCTTTTCACGTTTCTTTGTTTTCTTGCGTAGAACTGCGTAGAACACGTTAGACTGCACGAGACCACGAGGCTTTCTTTGCCCATGCTTCGTACTATAATGCGCATGCGCGGTACCGCTGTTGCTAAGCAACGCGGGTCGGCGTCGTTCGTGCTCGTCATACTGCGTCATACACAAGCGCACTCTCACAGCTTGCGTTCACGTATACGCACGCTCGCACACATAGCTCACGCGTACGGTCAGGCGACCTAGCCCTAACTGATTTTACTATAAAGAACGTAAAATTCCGGTGGACGCACGGAAAATTTCGGCTTCCTTTTTTAAATTTTTATGGAAAACACGCAAATTTCTCAATGTTCCACTGAAAAATTTCATTTATATTAGCACTTTTTTAACTTTCTGTCGTAATCTTTACGTTTCATGAAATTTTACTATTAATTTCAGTAAAAATTCTGGAAAATATTTTAAATTTCTGTTACGCAAAAGTAAATTTTGATTCATTTCCATGAAAATTTATGATTTATTTCCTAAAAACCTGAAGAATTGCACATTTGTCACCGAGTTACTGTGATTTCACAGTAAAAATTACTTAAAAATTCTCTCCGTGTGGAGAAACGCAATTGCATATTGAGACTTTTCTCATCGTCCATACTAATATTAGAAAATTGCATGGTCGGTTTGTGCATTTCCTTTTCAACGGGTTTATAGCAGGTCAATATGTTTTTCCGATCTGAGTATCGGAGTGGCGAGGTCGGGATTTGAGACACAATTGATACGTAGTCTTGCCGAGTTTGAGTTTCATTTTTACGAAAAAATATTGATAAACAATGAGATTCTCATTGTTTGAACAAAGCGGCGCTGTTGCTGCATGGCCCATTGATGCACGAATTTCTGGCAGCTAGGGTCATCCGGAATAAAAAGTAAAAGAATTTACTTTTGGTATGATAATAATATTTGTGTATGACTGGGTAGTTTTTGTGAAATTTTGAATATTCCGGAAACGGCAAGCTGCAGTGAGAAAAAAAATCGTTTTTCGACAAAAAGAAAAAAACAACACGCTAATGATGCCAATAAACGTGTACGCGAAGCCTATGCTGATTCGGGCTCGCGAGTCGGTCGAGCTACTGTGACCAACTACTGCAGTTGGTCACCACGTCACAACGTCAGCTGGGAGGCTAATGGCTTATGTATAAAAGTAAATACTAATAAGTGCTCTTATGGTAGTTTTGGTATGATCGACGCTTGTTCAACGCCCTTGGGATTTTCACTCGTGTCATCAGGGTACGATACCTGTGCGCCCGCATATTTACACCGAGAGGGAGAGCAAGAGAGAGAGAGAGAAAAGCGAAGGAACACGCGAGGCTAATTCAGCAAATTGGATGGAGACTTTTGCAAGCTGATAATGAAGGCTGTCGGCACGGGGCGCATCGAATTCATGTGTGTGTGTGTATATATATATATATATATACACGATAAACGAGCGACCGAACAAGTTTGCGAGCGCGAGAACGGCGGAAAAAAGAGACCGAGCGATCTTGGGATAATCGAGACAGGCTGCGGACTCTATCCTCTCTTTCTCTCTCTCTCTCTTTCTCTTCCTCTCTGAGAGAGTACATAAAACAATTTTACGTTGTAAATATAATCTCTCCGGGTATTGGCAATTAATGCGAGGCTCATGAGCCGTTCGAGGCGTGCGAAAAAGAAAAACGTCCTCGAAGGATTAACGAAAGTGGTACGGGTATCGTAAAATAAAAAAAAGGATCCGCTTGAAGCAGCGTTCCATTGCTCGTTGGCTACGCGCGTAATTGCAATATTGAATTAAATTTTGATTACTTTCAACGAGTACGCAAATCGTTCCGTTCTTTATTGGGCAGCCTGTATATCACGAAACATCTATAATCTTCGATGCATTTGCGGAGTAACATTTTTTTTTTTTTCGAACGTCGAAAAATACGGCGGACGGGAAGATGGTTGTGGGAAAAATCATTCAGGGGAGAAGTACCTTTGGGCGAGGAAAAAATGTACTGATTTTCATGATTTTTTTTTAAAGAAACTTTTTGCCATTTTTGCGAATTGGGGAATGTTTTATCAGTATTTTTGGCTGTTACATGATATTTGTTGCTTTATTAATCTTAAAAAATGGCGGAGGTATGGCATTGTGATAAAAATATAGTATGAAAGTTTCTAACCTTATTGTCTAAAACGTGACCCTGAATGTTCGTGAAAATTTGTAAAAAAAAAAAGTATTTTTTAATGCAAAATGTAGCCATTCTTTGCGGAAACTTTAATATTTTTGTTTCATAGCGTATCATTTCATCGATTTTCAATAATTCATATTTTATATTTTGCGTACGAGTGTTAATGAAAAAAGAAATCTTCAACCCGTTTACAAGACAGTGCCACACTTCTGCCATAAAAAAAAATTAATTACGAAATCAAACGAAAATTGGAGAAGTTAAATAAAAATTACTTTCGTTGCATCCCAACGATACAAACTTCACCCCATCATCGCTCAGTGTTCTTCAATGTCATTATTATTTTCGGACCAAAGGGTTACTTTGGCCCGAACCACCCGACAAACGGACTGACCTGACGAAGTTGTAAGGATTTCTATCGACCGCGCGCAACCCTGATAAATCATTCAAACTCCAGGCTCACCGGAAGTGTTACGTTTCTTTGGAATTTGCTGGAGCTGCAAATGTCGTTGATGCAAAAGTGTTCCGTTGACAGCCCATAGGTGTTTCTTCCCTATATATGGGGACACGTGCGTATTTCAATGACGACAGCAGCAAGAAATATCGCGCTCTCGAACCTTTCGTTGTCTGTTTGATAAAAAAAAAAGAAAAAATAAAGAAAAAACGTCGAACGATCAATGGCCCAAGTTGATCGCGAGGAATTGAAAATTTCGGTAGATCGTGGTCTTTTAATCCTCGATCGGCGGTTCTCCTTTTACTCTCGCTGCGCCTGAATGGGAAAAGGCAACGAGCGAGCAGCTGGATCATCGGACAGGATACATGGCCGATGGAGAGTGCGGAGTAAAGAGGCCGAGCAAAGGAGAGGTAATAGAGGCTAAACGGTGGCGGTGCCTTGATATGCAAAGCCTGGAATTTCCTCGCAATACGGAGGGAGAAGGAGAGAGAGAGCGAGAGAGAGAGAGAGAGAGAGAGAGAGAGCGAGAGAGAGAGAGCGTGCACGCAGACTGTGAGAGTACGCAAGGTATTCCGTACGCAAGCCATTTCAGTAATAGCGTCAATTTGCATTGGCTCTTAACGTCTGCGATTCGAACGGCATTCGTCTTCGACCCCCTCGGTGCGATTCTCACTCTCTCACCATCTCGCTCTCCTTCGCGATCTTGAAGAAAAAAAAAGAACGATCCCTCTCTTGTTCTCTTTTAAGGGGTTACGTGGGTTCGAAAATGTCAAAAAATCAATTTTTTTAAATTTTATCATCTAATAGTACAATATGTCTAGAATATTCTCCCGAAGTTTTGGGTCGATCGGAGGAAAAGCCTAGGAGAGAGACACGACGGGCTCCGGTAACTCAAATTAAGGATGTTGAGTCCCTATGAAACATGTTAATGTTAATTCTTCAATAAATAGCTTCTTAATCGTCATGAAATTTTTACACGACCTCCTGAATACTTCATGTAAAAACATACCAAATTTTCAGAATTCTATCATCATTACTTCAACCTCCTTAAGGGTTGAAATAAAAAATGATAAGAAAATTCGGAAAATTTCGTATGTTTTTGTATGAAGTATTTAAGAGGTCGTGTTAAAACTTCACGACGATTAGGAAGCTCGTTATTAAAAAATTAACATTTTGTTAAGAACAATTTTTAAAAGAAATAAAAAAAAATTATCAATAAACTTCGTTTTGTTTCCGTTGCTGTCAGTATATTGTAGATATTATAAAATTGAGAGGTCAAAAAAAAAACTTATTGCAAAGTTACATCAGTTTCCATAAAACAACATTTAATTTGTGAATGTTAATTGTTCAATAACGAGCTTCCTAATTGTCGTGAAATTTTTACGCGACCTCTGAAATACTTCATACAAAAACATACCAAATTTTCAGAATTTTATCATCATTTGCGATTTGGGACTCAACATCCTTAAGTGCTCGACTTGCAGTTTTATTGCAAAAAAACTAAACGGTCAAAATAGCTCAAATTTTGGCAATAGGCGCATAAAGTATTCGTCAAAATCATATAAAAATTTCAAATCCGAAAGTTGGATTCGTAGTAATGATCGTACCTCCTTAAATAAAATAATGTATACATTATATTTTTTTATTACAGAAAATATGCTTTTTTGGCTTCGAAACCCACGTAACTCCTTGATCCCCCTTAGTCTCTTTCTCTCCCTCCCCCCCCCCCCCCCCTCTCGCTCTTTTTACACTCTCGGTGGGAAAACGCTTCCGCCAAGCGGATTTCGCGTATAAACTCTCTTACTCGAGTTAAACTCGTTCCAAGATCCGCTTTCCCATCCAACGAATGTACGCAAAGAGATCCCGGTAGTCTTTCCTATACGGTGTTACTAACGGTAATCTAAACGCGTGTTATTAATGCTTCATAACCAGCCATATCGCGACCACGCCATTTGCACCCACAAATTACGGTGATTTCCGAGCAATGATTTTCCGAAGAATTTTACTCGAGCCTCCGCATTGAGGCGAGGCTCGGAGATCCAGACGTAGTTAACGATTACATACATATACCACCGTTTTTAATGAACCCCACCGCCTCTTGCTCAAGATACCGATGGACAGGGAGCTGCCGTGAAGCAAAAATAAAACTAAAACGGTAGCAACCATGGTGGTAATTATGTTACCGATAAATGAAAAAGAATCTACCAATAATAACATTATTAACATCTACCCATGTAGTGCTGATAATAATAATAGTACTGATTATAATAAAACTTATTGATATAGTTCGCCATTATTATTATTTTTATTTTTATTGTTGTTATTGATGTTTTTTTTTCGATGTACAAAATACTGGATTCTCCGTCAATTTAGCCACTTTTTTCGATCATCTCAGATCTGCTCCATAATTGGTTATATACAAAGTACTACTAAAAGGCATTCTCTGTGCATTTTTTCAGATTTTTTAGTTCAACATTTTGGAAAATACCGTTTTTTTCCAAATCAATATATCTCGGAAACTAGAAGTAAGTGAATAAAAATGTCTGTACATAGAAGTTGTAGTTTTGTGTTAGTTTTCGAGCGGATGATTTGAAATAATTTTTACGTTCCGGAAACGCTGATTTTTTACCAAAAAAGCGGGAAATTATTTTTTTATTCGCAAAACGGCCAGTTTTTTTGCCGAAACATTTACAGAGCTTTCCAGTATGTCTAACGATATCGCAAAAAAATCGCCAAAGTGGCACGAAGCGAGGTTCCGGTATGAAAAAAATGAATTTGTGTGGTTTTATTTTTTTTACCCTAGAACCTCGATCCGTGCCACTGGCGATTTTTTTGCGATATCGTCAGACATACTGGAAGACTATGTAATGTTTTCAGCCAAAATAAATGGCCGTTTTTGAATAAAAAAATAATTTCCCCCTTTTTTGGTAAAAAATCAGCGTTACCGGAACGTAAAAATGATTTCAAGTCGTCCGCTCGAAAGCTAACACAAAACTACAACTTTTATGTACAGACATTTTTTTTCAGTTACTTCTATTTTCCGAGATATATTAATTTGAAAAAAAAACGGCATTTTCTAAAATGTTGAATTTAAAAATCTGAAAAAAATTCACATAGAATGCCTTTCAATAATTCTCTGATATAACCAATTATCGGGCAGATTTGAGATGGTCGAAAAAAAGTGGCCGAATTGACGGAGAATCCCTCATAAAGTGTACGGTACAAATCCGAAAGAATGATTTTTTTGCTTCTCAAATTAAAAGATCAACAAATATGTTGATTAGTTTATGGATGTTGAGTCCCTATGAAACATGTTAATGTTAATTGTTCAATAAATAGCTTCTCAATCGTCATGAAATTTTTACACGAGGTCCTGAATACTTCATGTAAAAACATACCAAATTTTCAGAATTCTATCATCATTACTTCAACCTCCTTAAGGGTTGAAATAAAAAATGATAAGAAAATTCCGAAAATTTGGTATGTTTTTGTATGAAGTATTTAAGAGGTCGTGTTAAAATTTCACGACGATTAGGAAGCTCGTTATTAAAAAATTAACATTTTGTTAAGAACAATTTTTAAAAGAAATAAAAAAAAATTTATCAATAAACTTCGTTTTGTTTCCGTTGCTTTCAGTATATTGTAGATATTATAAAATTGAGAGGTCAAAAAAAAAACTTATCGCAAAGTTACATCACTTTCCATAAAACAACATTTTATTTGTGAATGTTAATTGTTCAATAACGAGCTTCCTAATTGTCGTGAAATTTTTACACGACCTCTGAAATACTCCATACAAAAACATACCAAATTTTCCGAATTTTATCATCATTTGCGATTCGGGACTCAACATCCTCAAAAAACAATTAAAGTGACTTCGGATGCGGAACAATCACGCAGGATGTGGTCAAAGTCACACGCGACCTTATCATAAAACGCGTCAGCCTAATTGTTTCGTTGCCGCGAGGCGAACCCTTGGAGGGCGAAGAAGAACAATCCCTCGTAATTTCGGGTGGCCATGGGCGACCGTGAGGGACTGGAGAACAAAATGTCGAGGTGGCGAAAGCTCTGGAGAACAGGGGCGTAAGAAGCGAAGTCTGGACGTGAACGAGGTGGACGACGATGAGAGGCGCAAAAGTCGAAGACGAGTGAAAAAAGGAATCGCGGCTAGGACGGAGGGCAGATGGGGGAGGTGGGCGCGATATAGACAGGGGAGTTTGCTCGGAATGTCACATCAGAGAGGGCGAGCGAAGTGACCGGGAGAGGTCCCGCAGACGGCGTATAACGCATTCAAATCGACGCGCGCAGCTCGGATCGCCGAGGAGCCTGCACTTTTCGTTTTGGCGGGTATACATACTTTGGGTTTGTTGAGTAAGTATATATATATATATATATATATATATATATATATATATATATATATATATATATATATGTATATATATATATATATATACACATACCGATATACATATATATATATATATATATATATATATATATATATATATGCAGCGAGAGGGCCGCTGTGAGCTTCTCTGCTTTCGCGGATTGACGTTGAGGGATGACGCGAGTATCTCGGGAGCTCTCCGCGCGCTCCTTCGAATTCGCGCTAGAGAGGAAGCCGCGCGAGCTGTCGTATCGTGAGATCCTCACCGGCATATATACGCGGGGGAACTCAACGTCCTCACCGGAATAGAATGGCAGGGAATCAAGTCAGAGAGAGAAAGAGAGGGAGAGAGAAAGATGGAGAGGGAGAGGATAAGAGGGCGCGATAAAAAAGAGAGAGAAAGAGCAACGGTAAGAAACGGAGATAAAGAGCAAAATCCAGAGAGAAATGAGGTTGGGATGGAGAATTTTTGCCAGATCTCTTATCCTACTCTCTCTCCTACGGCTATTTTTTTTTCTTTCTCTCTCTCTCTCTCTCTCTATCCCTTACTCTCTCTTGTCGAGCATTTTTGTCGCTTTTACGAATCGCTCTCGACAAACGTGCCGGGAATGACATCTACTCCTGAAGACGCGAGACGTATACCCATAATATATATAGCGAACGAGGCGAGGAGCAGTTCCCGCACAGCCAACAACACACTGTGCGAATCTCACCAGAAGCATTGCGCGCTGGAGGAATTCACGTAGAGTTTGCGCAGGTGTAACGAATCTCAGTTTTTTCCACCGATCCCGCCCTTTATTTATGGAAAGGTGGAAGAAAAACCCTCGATCTATGCGACGAGGCGAGTGTTGGTACTGTATCCAGAGGCCAGAGCGGGATCGCTCGGTCATGATTTTGTTCTGAGCAGTATAGCTGCGAACTAAGGTAGTCCTGTCGACAGGCTCAAATTCATAGGATTTGCATGATTTTTTTTTTGAGCTTTACTCAATGTATTAATAATCGGCTCTGCGAAATTTCAAGGTCGGTTATCGACCTTATTACGGAGAAAAAAATATATAAATTGCGTACTTTTTTGAAGGAATCCCGAGACGACGTACAAAAACCCAATTTCCGGTGGCTACAAACGTGTATACAATAGTGATAACTTTTTTTTTTAATGTATTTCGGAAATGTGTTCATTAAGTGTAACAACTTTTTCTATCATCATCTATAATATAAGCCTAAAAAAATAATTCATGACAATAGCCTTTTTAGCGTCTAATGTGATAAGACTCCTTTAAATCTCGTTATTCACGGCGTCGCGACGCTACCGTGCGTCCTCCAAGATCGTTTACGAGCCGTGTGCGGAGCGCAAATATAAAAGACGGTATATAGTGATGAAAGGGCACAACTTATGCATACCGTGTAAGTGACGCGCATGAATAATTCACTCTAATAAAATAATGCAGCAAGTTGTGATAGAGAGGGAGAGAAAGAGAGAGAGAGAGAGATAGAGAGAGAGAGAGAGAGAGAGAGAGAGGCTGGGTAGGGAATCGAGCGTGGAGGAGAGAAAAACGAGTGAGCGAAATACGTATGAAAAGGGAACGGAGAACAGACTGGAATACGTTTAGAAGTTGCGAGGAAAAAGTTGTGGCCCTGTTGAGCGGTCGAAGAGAGCTCGCACTACACGAATGTGGCCAGGGCAAAATCGGCAAATAAAACTGTTTCAACCCACCCCCTACCCCTCTGAAAGGTGGCTTCCGGGGGTTGAAACTAACTAAATATCGAAAAAGGAAATGTGTGATCGAAATACATCGGTAGATATAATTTTTCGACTGCCCCCCCCCCCCCTCGCCCCTGCCCAACCCTCTTCGGGCCAGTGAAAATCGTCTAAACTTATTCTAAATTTTGTGCAATGTTCATAGCCTTCAGCCTGGTGCTCATTTTGGATTATAACCCCCCCTCCCCCCGTATATATATATATAGAACGTTGGTTCTCTTATCGTTTTCGTATAAATTTCAATTATAACGTATTGACTCGTAGTACTTTTCGCACGGAGAAAACAGGGGCCTCGAAGTTTAGAATTAATACTATCCTTCTAAAAAAAATATCATTGAATATCAAAAAGTATTGAATGGAAGATAAAAATTGTAATTATGGTATAGTAGTAATGAAGAAATTTAAATTTTAACCTACGATATGACACGTAAACTGATACAAATAATACATTTTATTCGGCATATTGTGATTCTTTATAGTATTCAAAAAATATTTCGCCCACGTGATTGGAACAATTAGTTTCCAGTATTCTACAAAAAGTCGGGTATAAAGAGTCACATTTTACTAATAACTTCGTAGGATTTTTCGCTATACACCGAAGATTTATGCTATGCGTAGAGTCTATACATACACGAAGATTCATGCTATACGTATAGTAAAATCCATATGAAAATTTAGCGTGTAATAAAGGTTGGTATTTTACAATGCACGCATTATTTTTACTATACGGTGTGAGAATCATTTTTACACTTCTATAACAACAAGTCTTAGAATTCCGAACTGGCAGTAAACTACTATACTTTTCTAGCACTGGATGTTGGAATTCTGGCAACCAGTGTTAGAATTTGAGGCCGTATTTTTTCCGTGCATATGATCGACAAATTAAAAAAAAAAACGATAAAAGCCACGAAACTATTCTATTTTGATGCTGAATTATATGCTATGAGCTTTACTGTATATATCACATTAATGAATATTTATATATGACATAATGCCTAATCCTAATAACTCCCATATCCCGATCAGAAGATCGTTCACCCAATGTACCTACGCGAATGTCGTACATTCGTAAAACGGTGGCACGAAAAAAAAATAATAAATTTATCAATATAAACTTATAAGCAAATAAAATAAAATCCATCAAATCAATTCAAAAAATAATAAATTCGTGCAAATTAAATTCATGAATGATTAAAATAAACTAAATTCATAAAAATTAATAATAAATTCATTAAATAATGAAGTTCTTGAAGATGAAGAAGGTCATTATTTTCCCGACGAGCTTTGTGGCGTACAAACGGGGTCCACGAGTCGACTGATTTTTCTCACTCTTCCAGAACAATCAACTTCGTGTCGCATATAGCAATTTACATCACGATGGCACATTCGACTCTCGAATTTACTGCGCGCGCTCTTGGTATTTTTACTACGGTACGTATATTTTTTTTCCTCTCGTTTTTTAAAAAAAAATTGTGCCCCAACGATACGGCCGATCGTTTGCGACAATTCCGCCATTTGTGGGCAACGACATCCGGGCCGTCTCCACACGACCGCGCGAGGGAGGGGGAGGAAAGGAGATTTTCGATAAGCGCGAATAAAGGGGAGCAGAAGAGAGGACCTGTATCTCTCGTAATTTCGGTGACACAGGGGAGAGGGAGGGGGGGAACCACGCGGCGTTGAGGAAGACACGGGGAAGGAGATGGCAGGAGAACGAAGAAAGGGAAGAAGGGATGGAAAGTTTGCGGTTTAATCGTAAAACGAAATTTTATCGTCGTGCCTCCGTAGAAAATGCTGGGCGTTTTAACGAAATATGATATTTAGCAGATAAAATTTTATGCTCCCGGTGTCGCTCGCAGACATGTGTATACAGGCTGATTCACAACTGTTAGGGTTGGCTTGGTGAACGTACAGGGTGAGTCGTCGTGAGCAAAAAGCTTCTTCGAAAAATGTCGTAAACGATGTCGAAAAACAAACAACAATATGAGCAAATCGAAAGATAACGAGACCCAACACCTATTTCTATATAAAACCTAATCATTTTCTATACCATGATAGTCTAGAGACCCTAGAGGCAAGAAACTTAAGGGAGCTTTCCAGTGTGAAATTTTCAAAAAATCGATTTTTTTTTTTTTTGCTTTATCGAATAGTATACACTCTTCCGAATATTCCCTGAAATTTTCATGCCGAAATTCAGATTATTTCGGTTACTGTACAGCATTTCTTGGAAGAAGGCAACGGAGCGCTACAGCTACAGCGAAACTTTGAACGCGTTTTTCTCGAAACAGCATTTTTCAAAACGGTGTCCAACTTGGAGGGCAGAGTTTTAAAGCTATCGAGTTGAATTTTTTACACAATATTCTTAACATCATTGTTTATCGTGCTATGGAAGCTTTTTTTTTGACATCTTCCTATTTTTTTGTAAAAAAACTGCCAAAAAAAATGCTAAAATCGATACTTTTTGTTCAAACCGGCGCCATTTTTGCAAAAAAAAAAAAAAAAAGCCTCCATAGCACGAAAGCCAATTATATACCGATCAATAATCTTTTTGTGTTTTTTGTTTCAGATCAAAATTGTGACCCCCAACGTGGACACCACATCCAAGTGCATTTTCTGCAACAATTGTTTCATCATTTTTATAGATATTAATTAATAAATAAATCGATCTTTAAAAAATTGTTTTGTATTCTTCAATACCCAATTAATATACAAAAAAAAAACCAGACCGATTAGATTATTTTTTCTTTAAAAAAAAAAATCGCGGAAAACAGCGATTTTTCGGGCTGTCACACTGGAAAGCTTCCTTAAACATGAACATGTAACTAAAATAAGATTAATAAAAAAAAAAAAAAAGAAGAAAAATGTCGTGCGGCAGAAATTGGCCGCGACGTAGGCACGTTCTGACGCCGAATAAACAACGGCACGGTAGTTGCTGTCGCCGAGATTTTTTTTCCCTCAAGTATAAGGTGCCTCAAAATGACCTGACATTTTTATTTATTAAGGATGTTGAGTCCCTTTGAAACGTGTTACTGTTAATTGTTCAATAAATAACTTCTTAATCGTCATGAAATTTTTACACGACCTCCTGAATACTTCATGTAAAAACATACCAAATTTTCAGAATTCTATCATCATTACTTCAACCTCCTTAAGGGTTGAAATAAAAAATGATAAGAAAATTCTGAAAATTTGGTATGTTTTTGTATGAAGTCTTTGAGAGGTCGTGGTAAAATTTCACGACGATCAGGAAGCTCGTTATTAAAAAATTAACATTTTGTTAAGAACAATTTTTAAAAGAAATAAAAAAAAATTATCAAAAACTTCGTTTTGTTTCCGTTGCTTTCAGTATGTTATAGATATTACAAAATTGAGAGGTCAAAAAAAAAACTTATTGCAAAGTTACATCAGTTTCCATAAAACAACATTTAATTTGTGAATGTTAATTGTTCAATAACGAGCTTCTTAATTGTGGTGAAATTTTTACACGACCTCTGAAATACTTCATACAAAAACATACCAAATTTTCAGAATTTTATCATCATTTGCGATTTGGGACTCAACATCCTTAATAAAACGAATTATTTATTCGCAAAAACACGAATATTTTTATTTTAATATAAAATACAAACATGGAGGTTATGTGTCGACACACAATAAAATCTATAAATGGCCGCTTCGTCGATGTTTGCAAACGTTCACTGCTTTGACGAAATGTTCAATAACATTTTGGCATAATTTCGGGCTAGTTTAATTAGTGGTGCGTCCAATTGCTTCCCGCGGAGTAGCAGGGTGCGCCATCTTGTTGAAAGAATATGTCTTCCAAGTCCAAGCCGTTTATGACATTTATCGGATAATGCGTTCCACACATAACCTCCATGTTTGTGCCTTACATTAAGGTAGTGCTGTCGCTTCACACTAGTCATACCACTGATCATACATGAGACTGAGACTGAGAATGGGATTCCTTCACAAAAATACACAATTTTCATTTTTTTTTCTCCGTAATAAAGTCGATAACCGACCTTGAAATTTTACACAAACGATTATTAATATATTTAGTGAAGCTCAAAAAAAAATTATTAAAATCCTATGAATTGAAGCCTGGACAATGGTCAATGAAACAAATCTGTAAAAAATCATGGTCTATCTTTAGACTGTACTTTTCAAGGGAAAATAGGGTTTCTCTTTTCTTCGTTATTTTTAATGTTTTTTTGTTTGTTAAATATTAAGCAACCTGCGAAGAAAATGATTTTCGGCAGGACGAAAACAACCCAGGTTCACGGATCGAGGGTTAAAATAATAATATTCGTACTTTTCAAATAAATAATACGTTTTATTGATAAATAAAAATATCAGGTCATTTTGAGACACAGATTATCGCCTTGCAAGGCGAGTATCCGTGTTCACTATTTCTTACGAAAAAAAACCTTTTTGAAGAAAAAAAGTTCCATTATAACTGTACCATTGAACGGTACAGCTAACTGTACCATTGAAGAAAAAAAAATATCGAGTACACTTGTGCGTATCTATGTTTTCCTTTGTTTATTCCATCAAGAGCGCTCCACCGTTTTGCCAAAAAGGTCGCGAGTCTCTCGGGTTCTTGTTTTTTCCGCGTCAAATATAAATCGCTTTCGTCACAAATTGGGAATATCGCGAAATTCTCCGCAATTTCGGCCCTCGCCGTGTGTCTCGGGGGCTACATTCGAGGCGACACTTTTCCAGCGAGAATGAAAGCTATTGAAAAAAGAAAAGAAATCGAGAATATCGAGACTACACGGGGTATCCATAAAGTCCTATTTTGGGGGCTGGGACGATGGGGAATGTGACAAATTTCGGGACGCGCGTCCAGTGGGATGTTATCGGTGAATGTAACTCGTGCAAAGCTGCACCAAGAACTTTATCTATATATATATATATATATATATATATATATATATATATATATATATATATATACACCTATACATATATGTGTGGCACCGGACGACAAAATCTCTCGTAAGGGACAAACCTCATTTCCCAAGGCTCGTATGTGAGCGCGTTTATATATATATATTTCGAACGCAGTCATTTCGTTTCAAGGACCATAAACGGTTTTATTTATCCGGTGACCCGGGGCCAGTAGGGCCGATTTCAAGCACTGGTGTTTCTGGCTTCGAAACACACACACACACACACACACACACACACACACACACACACACACGTACATCCATATATACAGAGTGCATTTTAATTACTAGTTTTCCATTCACGAGCATATAGGCTGTCTCTTTCCAAGCAAAACGCTCTTAAGGGGTTACCCCTACTTGCGATTTTGAAAAAATCGATTTTTTTGTATTGCATTTTTTTGAAGTATAAGTATCTGACAATATGTCCTGAACATTTCAAGTCGATCCGAACAAAATTGAGTGAGATATGAGCGTTGAAAGAGAAGAATCCGTGAATTAAAGAATTGAAATTGAAACTTTAAACGCGTTTTTCTCAAAATGGCATTTCTGAAGTCGGTGACCAAGATTACTCGAACACTAATGAACCGATCTTCTTGAAATTTTGCAGGCTTATTTAATACATAAAAATGTAGTCTTTAATCGTTCGATTTTTTTTTCGAAAAAAATGGCCGTTTTATAGCCAAAAAACGGCCGTTTTTTTTCGTTAAAATCGAACCATTAACTTTGACTGTCCGCCATTTTGTGAAAAATGAATATTTTTTAAAATCCTTCGATTAAAGACTAGTTTATACTTATATTTGACTAAATCCATCCGCATTTTTTTTTCAGATGATCCACTTCGCCGCAATGTTGGTCACCGCAAACCGTGTATATAAAAACATTATTTCATTGACGGCCATTTGCCACTAAACAATGTAATATTTTTCAATAAAAAAATTACTGAAAGTTCTTCAAGATGTGTTCTTTAAGATGGTATATTGATCGATTAAAAAAGTTTCGTAGTTTTCTTTAAAAAAATTCATGAAAAAGGCCTTTTTTGCGCTACTAGTGGGGGTAACGCCTTAAATGTCGTGCGACAAAAGTTGGCCGAGATATTCACGAGTAAAGTTCAACGGTGAGTAAACAAAAATGGCACAGCAGTTTCGGCGTCCAAGTAAGCGCGGCGCGGGTTCGAATCCACATACGCGCAAGTGGATTCAAATCCATTGATTGTTGTTAAACTGAAATTGGAATTGAAAGTTGAACCTTTCAATTTCGAATGTTGAAATTTGAATTTCGAACCTTATCCGGTTACCCAAAAAAACTATCAAATAATAAATAAAAAGTGTTGGACAATATTGTCCATTGTTAACTTGAACGATCAAAAAATCTAAAGACCTTTTGAGTAAACAATGGATAACATTGTTTAAACATTTTTATTTACTATTGAATACCTTATTTTAGTTTTAAGGCTTTCACGGCTCTTTATGTAATTCGAAGAGTATGTGGATTGAGGTTAAGGAAAAATGTTGACATACAGTTAAAAGTCACCATACTATGTGTACGAATGTTTACGTTAATAGATTTGAGGCAGTAGTCTGGTCTAAAGCGAAATTTTCGACGTCATTTTTGGGTTGGAATAACTTTTAAACCGTTGAAGTTGTCTTGATAAAATTTTCCATATGTATTTATTGTTCCTTTGAGAATGTATCTACATTTAGAAAAAAATTATTTTAAATATGTTCGTGTAGTTTTTTATTTTTTTACTACATGGTCCGCCGGAAACCACCTCAATCGGCGCCCACTCTGGGTGATGATGTATGCATCTGAAAAAAAATTTATATTCTCAATCTGTATGAGGATTCTGAGCACTGTTGGCAGAATTAGTACTTAAAAAAATTTTGTTACAAAATGGCGGCCTGTTAAACTTCGATTAACGATATTTCATGGATTTTCGGGTATTCGACGAGTTATCAAATGTGGGCAAAATTATCGTTCGACTCAATTCTGCTACCAGTCCTCAGAAAGAGGCTACCGAAGGTATGTGCGAAATTTGAGCTCGATCGGTCAATTACTTATCGAGATATCGTGGGCACCGATTTGAAAAACATAGTTCTGAGATAGACGCATTCAAAGTTGCTTCCCGACCCCGCTACCTGAGTGCGCGGTTTGCTCATAACTTCTATTACTCTGCTAATTTTTGAAATATCAATACACGGTTTTCACGAGCGTATTAAAGCGTTATCCTTACTTGTAGCGCAAAAAAAAGGCCTTTTTCATGAATTTTTTTAAAGAAAAGTACAAAACTTTTTTAATGGATCAAATATACCATCTTAAAGAACACATCTTGAAGAACTTTCAGTAATTTTTTTATTGAAAAATATTACATTGTTTAGTGGCAAATGGCCGTCAATGAAATAATGTTTTTATATACACGGTTTGCGGTGACCAACATTGCGGCGAAGTGGATCACTGAAAAAAAAATGCGGATGGATTTAGTCAAATATAAGTATAAACTAGTCTATAATCGAAGGATTTTAAAAAATATTCATTTTTCACAAAATGGCGGACAGTCAAAGTTAATGGTTCGATTTTAACGAAAAAAAACGGCCGTTTTTCGGCTATAAAACGGCCATTTTTTTCGAAAAAAAAAAATCGAACGATTAAAGACTACATTTTTATGTATTAAATAAGTCTGCAAAATTTCAAGAAGATCGGTTCATTAGTGTTCGAGTAATCTTGGTCACCGACTTCAGAAATGCCATTTTGAGAAAAACGCGTTTAAAGTTTCAATTTCAGTTCTTCAATTCACGGATTCTTCTCTTTCAACGCTCATATCTCAGTCAATTTTGTTCGGATCGACTTGAAATTTTCAGGACATATTCTCAGATACTTATACTTCAAAAGAATGCAATAAAAAGAAAACGATTTTTTCAAAATCGCAAGTGGGGGTAGCCCCTTAAGAAAGATCTAAGGAACAATAAAATAAAAAATAAAATAAATCGATTTTTTCAAATTTCTAGACCACACTACCGCCTTAAGGTCTTGTGGGGAAAAATTCTTGAAAAATCGATCTTTTTGGGCCTCCTGACTGTATATAACCCCTTAAGGGCCGTCCTCAAAAGAGCCACACGTTGATAGCCAACATTACGTATAGATATAAACGATTCAAAATATCCCTTCCCCATGTACCCCCATGTCCGTCCAGCGAGAAAATAGAATCGCGTGGCTCTTTCGCGTTTGACCCGATCGAGATCGCTTTCACGAGTCGCGGAGGAGCGTTTCAATTCCCGGGTGCTCGAGGATCGAAACGATACGACTGAGAGAGAGAGAGAGAGAGAGAGAGAGAGAGAGAGAGAGAGAGAGAGAGAGAGAGAGAGAGAGAGAGAGAGAGAGAGAGAGAGAGAGAGAGAGAGAGAGAGAGAAGGTGAAAAAAGGTACAGGTAAAGTTGAAGAAGGAAACGCTAGTTGCAGTGGTGACTTTTCCTAACCTGTGACCGTGTGTGTGTTTATTCGCTATACCCGGTTGAGCTGAGGGAACGATGCCCGTCGAGGGAGACATTCAATCGCGTTCGAGCGGGTTTCTGATGTTGGGGATGGAGCCGACGGACTCAATCGTCCCTTCGCCGCAAGATGGCGGTTCGACAAAAAGACAAGTATACGTTTTCGATATACACACGTTTCGATCCTAATCGCGTGTAGAGTCAACCACCCCCGCCCCAGCTCTCTACGCCGCGACGGTCCATTCGACGGTAGGATCGTAGCACCCGCGAGCGGATTTATGGATTCCACGGGAATTCGCGTCGCAGAAATTGTCTTGTTTATCGCGGAGGTGACTTTTTTCGGGTTTTACGATTTCCCCGGAGCGCGAAAGAAGGGAATGAAGGTACGAAATGGCGATATATTGGGGAGGGAGACAGAGAGAGAGAGAGAGAGACTCCCATCCCTCGCCCCCCCCAGTCGTATCTTTCTGTCTTTTGTCGCCGTTCGATTGATCGGAAAATCTTCAATTGGCAGTGAATTTCGTCTCCGCCCCCCCCCCTGCCTCACTCCATCGCTCCCTTTCCACCCTTTCTCCTTTTCTCGTTCCCCCCTGCCCCCTACCAGTCTCTTCATCTCGGCGCGAATGTGAAACGATTCCCGAATTTCCGAAGCTTGCCTTTCCCGAACCGTCGACCTTTCTCCTCGTTACGTAGACCCGATAGTTCGCGGCTCGTCCGAGCCTGGAATAGAGGGCGAGCATCACGGTCATCGGGTAACCCCTAACTGCCAACGTTCATACACGTTGGCAACACCTCGCACGGGTAAAATAATGCCTCCCCGTCATCCTCCTATCGAAACTACGTGCAATAACGGCCCTCGAAATTTCCCTACGTCCTCCTCCAGCAGCCGAAGAAAAAAAAACGTTCAAACCTTCCCCGAGCTTCACGAAAGATCGAGCCGTACGCGAAGTACACAAGAAAGCAAATGGAAAAGCCGATTTGCCTCGAGCATCGCGCGAAAGCGGACCTAGTGGTCGATACGGTGAGAAAAAAAATCGATGCAGCCCTACACGGAGAGAATTTTTAAGTATTTTTTACGGTGAAATCTCCGTAAAAATTACATTAAAAATTTGAAACCGGTGACAAATGTGCACATAGTCAAAAATTGACACTAGCTTTTAATATTTTGCTTTCATTCATGTAAAAATTTAAGCAAGTAGCATAATTTTTTACATTTCTTTCAGTAAAAATTCTGACACATTCTCATGTAGAATTTTAACAATGGGCTGCCTCAAAAATTCCAAGTTTCTACAGTAAAAATAACCTGGACAAACTTGAAATTTCTAAAATCCCTAGCGAAAAATTAATTCCCTATGATTAAATAAATACTTTTTTCATCGGCGTTTCTGAACATTTGTGTTCTTGATTGCTACTTATTTTAGCATATCATCTTTCCGTACCATTGTAGACGTCCTTTATCGAAGTTTCTTTTCACGTTTCTTTGTTTTCTTGCGTAGAACTGCGTAGAACACGTTAGACTGCACGAGACCACGAGGCTTTCTTGGCCCATGCTTCGTACTATAATGCGCATGCGCGGTACCGCTGTTGCTAAGCAACGCGGGTCGGCGTCGTTCGTGCTCGTCATACTGCGTCATACACAAGCGCACTCTCACAGCTTGCGTTCACGTATACGCACGCTCGCACACAGAGCTCACGCGTACGGTCAGGCGACCTAGCCCTAACTGATTTTACTATAAAGAACGTAAAATTCCGGTGGACGCACGGAAAATTTCGGCTTCCTTTTTTAAATTTTTATGGAAAACACGCAAATTTCTCAATGTTCCACTGAAAAATTTCATTTATATTAGCACTTTTTTAACTTATTGTCGTAATCTTTACGTTTCATGAAATTTTACTATCAATTTCAGTAAAAATTCTGGAAAATATTTTTAATTTCTGTTACGCAAAAGTAAATTTTGATTCATTTCCATGAAAATTTATAATTTATTTCCTAAAAACCTGAAGAATTGCACATTTGTCACCGAGTTACGGTGATTTCACAGTAAAAATTACTTAAAAATTCTCTCCGTGTACGGACCCTCGCGAATGAAAGAAAAAAAGACAAAAACTAGTCGCCGTTCTCGAAAATACAGTGAGGCGATATACGAGAAGTTTGAGTAGGGAGGGATCTGCATCGAGGATCCAAGCGGGATGAGAATCGTGATAAATCGGGCGAAAGAAAGCGAAAAGGAAAGACTACGGCGGAGGCCCCCCCACCATCGGTTATCGTAGGGGGGGGGGTGAAACGATGCTACTGGTAACTCGGGAGGAGGATGTAAAATTGCCGGAACCGATCTTGTCTCGTCCATACATCTATATACTGTAATAACAGTGTATATTTCGTACCGGTTACGTTGAACGAGGGTGGAAAGGGTGACAAGGGTGCGGAGCTTTGCCCGCGTGTAGACAAATATATATATATATATATAACACGCGATATGGTTTGGACGATCGTTGTTCCGGCAAAAGAGCACGGAGAGAGGAAGAGAGAGCAAGTGAGAGAGACGCCAAATAGTAGGGAAAAGGGTAGACAGGCCATTGTGAGAGTTATTTGTCATGCTGCCTTCGAGTCTACGGGGTTCCGGAGATGATCGTTACTCGAGCGGAGAGAGGACAGAGAAAATCATTTCTCTCTCTCCCTCTCTCTCTCTCTCTCTCTCTCTCTCTCTCTCTCTCTTTCTCTCTCTTTATCCCTCTTTCTGTGTGTACAGATATATATATATATATATATGAATGGATACCCATGTCTATATCCATAAATATATATATATATATATATATATCACCGTCATCTGACCCTCTTCTTCACTGTATGTACCAACGAATGTTCCTTTCGTTTGACGACGACGACCTATCGTTCTGATATCGATTGTCATAGCTCTTAGCCTGGAATTAAACACCGCAAGCCATTTACATTGGCATTGGTCAAAAGGTATAGTATCAGGTACTGCAATCCTTTATGTAAGCTAGAAAATAATTGCTGTCATCATTGAGAGAAGGGAAGGCACTAGGGAATAATGATAAGTTTGCCTATTTATTGCTTAAGGATGTTGAGTCCCTATGAAACATGTTAATGTTAATTGTTCAATAAATAGCTTCTTAATCTTCATGAAATTTTTACACGACCTCCTAAATACTTCATGTAAAAACATACCAAATTTTCAGCATTCTATCATCATTACTTAAACCTCCTTAAGGGTTGAAATAAAAAATGATAAAATTCTGAAAATTTGGTATGTTTTTGTATGAAGTATTTAAGAGGTCGTGGTAAAATTTCACGACGATTAGGAAGCTCGTTATTAAAAAATTAACATTTTGTTAAGAAGAATTTTTAAAAGAATTAAAAAAAAAATTATCAATAAACTTCGTTTTGTTTCCGTTGCTTTCAGTATATTGTAGATATTATAAAATTGAGACGTCGAAAGTAAAACTTATTGCAAAGTTACATCAGTTTCCATAAAACAACATTTAATTTGTTAATGTTAATTGTTCAATAACGAGCTTCCTAATTGTCGTGAAATTTTTACACGACCTCTGAAATACTTCATACAAAAACATACCAAATTTTCAGAATTTTATCATCATTTGCGATTTGGGACTCAACATCCTTAAGGCCTTAGGCCACAGTAACGGGTATAAAGTCATGTGCGAATTTAACATTTTTTGTCGTATGAAAAAGTGATTCACTCGTAAAATTAATTACACATCTATTTAGTACGAATATCGAGCTGTTAGAATTTTTTTTCGATGTACAAAATAGCCGACTACTAATATTTTGAATATTACACTCGAATGTATAATGAAGAAAGATAGAAAAAGAAAATTCCTACGATTAAATCACGATAATAACATAATGAGTTCAATAATATCAAGCCTCGTGTGTTCTCGATCTAGTTTTCTTGATCGACGATGTTTTTTTTTTCAACAATAGAAATCTAGTTGACTAATGATAGATTGTAATCACTGTATAATAAGTGTGATGTAACGAATACAAATGTGGTTTAATTTTCATCGCATTGTGTAACAAATACTATAAAATACGTATTATGGCGTTATCGATTTAATTGCGATAAATAAAGTTTTAAACAAATACAACTTAATTATTATACGTGATAATTAATGTATGACAAAAATTCAAATACAACTCGATTATTATCTGTAATAATTAATGAATAATGACGATGATTTTATCATAAATTGTCATCATAAGAGATCATTGATAAATATCCCAAACGCGATTGCAGGATTATCCATTCATAATAGAACACCCTGTATATGTACACTTACATAAACTCAGTTATTTTTCATATCGCGAAGCTTCATACATCGATCAGTAGAACGATAATTGAGTTTGAAAAAGCATAACCCCATGTCAGGGCGTGTGGATTTTTATGCACTCACGCATTCATACATACACACACACACATATATATATATATATATATATATTCCAACACAATTCGATTTTCGTCGATTCGCCGATCTCACACGCTGCGAAGCTTTTTCGTCCGAAAATCCTCGGTCAACATTCAATTTACCTATTTGCTCAAAACTTTTCTACGCTCACGCTCCTGTTTATCCTCTCGCGCACACACACGTTCAGGGGGCAGAGAGGAAGAGTGAGAGTGAGAGAGTGAGAGAGAGAGAGAGAGAGAGAGAGAGGGAGAGAGAGAGAGGGAGAGAGAGAGAGTCGAAAAGAGAAAGGTTCCCACACGCGCCGAGAGCAGATTAACCCTTTTGCATGACGAACGATTAAAAAAATCCCTCCCCCGTAGCCGCTCGACGTCACGATTTTTTATTTGCCGTCGAATTGTTCGCAAACATAAAAGAAGAGAAAATAAATATTCTCACTGTTATTCACGCGTCGCATTCACCCAAAATAATTACTCTATGTCTGTATGTATTTATCTTTCACGTTCCTTTGTTTAACAACCACTTATGAATATATACGTACACACTCGCATACGTCCGTATATGAAAAGTGTCCATACAAAGGGACGAAAAAGCAAAATGTGTATGAAACAAAAAAAAAGAATAGTACGGAAGAAATTAATTCTGTACATGTCTGTCGTAATTACAGGAATGTTTATATTACAAAGGGTGCTTGAAAAGGTGAGTTATAACGGCAGATTATTCTGTCCCCGTCTTTTTCTCTCGCTCTCCCGATCCTGTCTATCGAACAGCGTCCAGGGAATTACGGAAGAAAAATGGAACAGCACGCTGCAGCAATAACGAGCGCGTGATTTTCGAAGGGGAGACTTGCGTTGCCACGGCATATTATCATTTTCCACACACACACACACACACACACACACACACCGCCTACGCATATACACAGATGCACATAAAGCATATTTTGGTATCTCGCAGGAAAGCTTTTCTCCTCCTCTTCCATCATCCACGAAGTCGCGCTGTTTCACGACGACCGAGGCTCCGGCACCGATTAACATGAAATCTCAATAAACACCTTGCATTCTCCGGTGATTCAATTTACCCGTATGCGAGAAGCTGGAGAGGTCCGGTGAGGGGGAGGTTCAATCCTCAACATCCAACTAAACTGTTATCCATGTAAATGCGATGCCTATGTATGTATATATATATATATGTGTGTGTGTGTGTGTGTGTGTGTATATATATATACTTATGTATACACGAAAATGCGTTGGGATGCACGTTCGTATAAGTCCGGGCCGATTTTCTTCTCGATCGAGTATACACGAGTACGACGGACTTTCATCAGCATTTAAATTGACGTCCATATATATACATATATATATTTATAGATTGCGGATAAATTCAACGCTAACTTATACACGCGCATAGGGCACGCCCGAAATTTATTCTCTCGCAATAACCCAATTTCCGAGCACAACTTTGTATAACGCAAAAAAAAAAGAGTTTAAAAACATAGAGTGCAAAAAATGGATAAAGGCGATCGAAGCGCCAATTAAATTGAAGTCCCGTCGCTCGTAAAAACTGCGCGTAATTGCAATGTTGCATTGAATCTTGATTACTCTCAACGAAATTGCGAACGAATAACTTTTATTGAAATTTTGTTTTTTTATTAATAAAGATATTTCGAAGACACCGCTAACTGTTGACACATTCGAAGCCTAAAGTTTTTCAAACATTGTTAAAAAAGTACGACGCGTAGAAACTCGTCAAATAAAAAACAGTCGTTTTTGTATATATTTTTTGTCTCGATTTAGTTATTATACCGTAACCGCAATAATTTCGCGCTAAAGTTCCTAACGCTTGCTATTTTCGCGAATTATTTCCGATTTTTTCGCCGAAGAGTTGAAAAAGCGGCGAGCCAAAGAAGGGGGCGGGACGTTGCTGTGACGGACAGACGGACATAAAAAAATGGTGAGAATTCTCAGTGGCTACGGAGAGAAAAAATCAAGTGTCAAGCAAGTAACATGACGTTGAAGCTTATATCGTTGGAATGCAACGATTTAAAAAAAAATTATCATCAAACTATCATCCAAAACTTTTTTGCAAATTGAGTTCGTAAATTTCTAATAACAGTACGTAAAAACGTTTGAGCGTTATTTACGTCCTAAATCGGCCGAAAAAAATTTGACATGAGTTATGAAAAATAAGTAATTTTCGTTGCATTCCAACGATGCAAACTTCAACGTCGTTCGATGACGGACTTCGTGCGAAGGAACGCGAGAAACTGTTTTATGCTCTAACGAATATTGATATTCTCTCGAGAAAGATCATCCATTAATATAGAACGGAAATAATTGTTCCGTGGCTATTCGGGTCTTTAACTCGACGCCCGTATGCCCCCCGCTGCGCGTGTGTATATATATATATGTTAAGAGGGTTACACTCAATGGCGATAATAATTTATCATGCTTGAGCACATATCTATATATATATATATATAGGGTGTGTTTGTGTATCCGTATAAAATTGAACGTCTGACGAGAGATACCTCTAAATGTGTCCGTTATACACAAGCAATAGATTTGTAAGAGACAAAATGATTATTTATCTCATTTGTTAATTATATACATATACGTATGTATATTTGGGGTAGGGGTTTGAGCGTGTATCCGTCAGTCATTGCCCACGGCTATCCCGAAGACGTGTGTACCCTGACTTGTTAATATTCTTCGACTATATAGCAGGCAGAATAAAAGACGAGAGTGAAAGATACGCTCTCCATTCTCGCTATATATATATATATATATATTTATATATTTCTATCTCATTTTACAGACACTCTCGTGCACGCTCATCGTCTGCGGACTCACAAATCGACATTACCTATTTCGAAGAGCCTATAAAACTGACGCCTCAATTTCCAGCGCCAAGAAAGAGAGGGAATAGGAGAGAGAGAGAGAGAGAGAGAGAGAGAGAGAGAGAGAGAGAGAGAGTGAGAGAGAGAGATTTTTGACGGACGCTATCGAAAAAGCTTCTGGAGATGGTGAAACTCGAAGTGTGTATATCAATACGTACGCACGCACGCACACATGTATGTATGTATGTATGTATGTATGTATGTATGTATGTATGTATGTATGTATGTATGTATGTATGTATGTATGTATGTATGTATGTATGTATGTATGTATGTATGTATGTATGTATGTATGTATGTATGTATGTATGTATGTATGTATGTATGTATGTATGTATGTGTGTGTGTATGTATGTACGTACGTATGTATGCATGTATTATGTATATGTAAATTTAGTAACGACACCACCAGATCGATTCCGGTGACGATAAATCTCATTTTCTGCACCGTAATTCAGTTTCGAGCTCCAGGATCCCAAGCGCGAGATCGTTTATATTAGCGTCATAAGATCGAAAACGGCACAAAAAAACGCCATTCTCTCAGCAAAAACGTGAAAGAGCTCTGGCGAGAAAATATATATATATAGCTAGCCCCACGGGTATGGTGGGCTGAGCGTCGATCAATTATAAATCCGCAAGGGGAGTCCCATATAAACATGCTCGTCGTATATATATATATATATATATGAGGTAAAAGTCCGCGCACGTCGCCTCGAATCATCCCCTAATCGTCGTGGCCAATCGGAGAGAGGCCATATTCTCGCAGTTCCCGCGCTTTAACCCCCTTCCACCCCCTCTATCCCGTCCCCAGCAGTGGAGAGAGGGAACCGAAGATATCCACGGGTTCGCTAAGCCGACAGGGGCAGAACGAGCAAAAGGGAGAGGGAAAACTACTAGGGGTGGTTTGCAGCCCGTTTAGGGGTGGGGACTGAGCTCGCGCAAATTGCTCTGCTCCGTGGGAAGGGAGAGAAAAAGGGGAGAACAGGGGAGAGGGTGGGGGGAGAGAGAGAGGATAGGTCCGAGTCACTCTTTCACCCTCATGTAGACTGTATGTGTGTGTATATATAGGAAAAGGTAACTTCGAAGATATTCGGCTCCGAGGTCCTCATAGTGAGCCATTGTCCCCGTACTCAACTTTATGTAAGGCACAACGGCTTCGACATCAGCCTTGCGCAAGTGAGAGGATATTTTATGTCACGGTCGTTTCAAGGACTGTCCTCAAAAGGGCCAGAGGTGCCGGTAGCCAACATCCTTCGTCACAGAATTTTATCGAGCGGAAGACTGTGATGCGCTTTCGACGAATCGCTTCACTCGAGGCTCGTTGGAACGAGGGGAAGAAGAAGCTTGCAGCCACACGCTGATCAGCCTCCCAACATGACAATCCGACAGTCCGCCAGAATGTCACGACTCGTGAACGTACGCGAAAAAACGTCATGGCCGATCTGAATACAAGTGGCCGTTGACGAGGACAATTTGCGACACTCGAAATTGACGAGAGGATCATTATACCCGTACGATCAAACTTCAATTCGTAATTACAAATGTTGCATTGTAGGTGTGCAGAGTTGAAAGTAAGCCGGATTTGCAGTCAGGGTGTATCGAGGCGATGTGGGAAAGCCCGTTTTTCGGAATGACAACTGTAAGCGAGTTTCATTAAACGGGCCACACATTTTGGGAGATTGGAGGACTTTTATCCTTGCTTGAGGTAGGATAAAACGCCCAGCTTAGAAGATCATCGGGTAGGGAACAGGTTTGTGCGCCAGAATTGGACTACTCGTTAGCTCCTGATGATTGGAAACACGTCCAGATTAATTACGGGCTCACATGTTGGGAAATTGAAGGAGCTTTTACCCTTGCTGGAGGTAGGAATAAACGCTTGGACGATCATTGGAAAAGGAACAGGTCTTTGGACCAGGATTAGACTACTCGTTAGCTTCTGACGATTCGGAACGCGTACGGGTTAGTTACGGGTCCACGCGTGTGAGAAATGGAACGAACGATGGAACGTTTGATGAGGTGGAATGAAATCTAACTTGATGCAGCTACCAAGCTCACATCAGTGGCGTTCTTGGCCACTGATCCATCTTGCACCACTTGCATGGCACATTCAGTCATCTGATCCAGATCATTTATTGCATTTTTTTGAAGTATAAGTATCTGAGAATATGTCCTGAAAATTTCAAGTCGATCCGAACAAAATTGACTGAGATATGAGCGTTGAAAGAGAAGAATCCGTGAATTGAAGAACTGAAATTGAAACTTTAAACGCGTTTTTCTCAATATGGCATTTCTGAAGTCGGTGACCAAGATTACTCGAACACTAATGAACCGATCTTCTTGAAATTTTGCAGGCTTATTTAATACATAAAAATGTAGTCTTTAATCGTTCGATTTTTTTTTTCGAAAAAAAATGGCCGTTTTATAGCCAAAAAACGACCGTTGTTTTTCGTTAAAATCGAACCATTAACTTTGACTGTCCGTCATTTTGTGAAAAATGAATATTTTTTAAAATCCTTCGATTAAAGACTAGTTTATACTTATATTTGACTAAATCCATCCGCATTTTTTTTTCAGATGATCCACTTCGCCGCAATGTTGGTCACCGCAAACCGTGTATATAAAAACATTATTTCATTGACGGCCATTTGCCACTAAACAATGTAATATTTTTCAATAAAAAAATTACTGAAAGTTCTTCAAGATGTGTTCTTTAAGATGGTATATTGATCGATTAAAAAAGTTTTGTAGTTTTCTTTAAAAAAATTCATGAAAAAGGCCTTTTTTTGCGCTACAAGTGGGGGTAACGCCTTAATCGGGGGGACCAAATGAAAGGCTCAGTTTCACGCCACTTGCATCGCGATCTACAGAGTCGTCCACTACTTTTGTGCAGGTGTCTTTCAGGAACCCGAGGTAAGTCGACTGAAAATCGCCAGATGAGGATGATCCTCCAATCTTAATCAGGAGAATCAGGATGCTCGGACACTTTTTGCTGCTCGCAACAATTTTAGATGGGGAAGGCGAATGATGAGGCGCTAGACGTCTGCAGCGCCGCCATCGACGTTTTATCTCGAATATTGTTCCGGGTTCAGAAGAAGAGTTGGAGGGAGAGGTGCTGCGAGAGCAGAGCTTAGAGGAGCCCGGTGGAATTCCGCGGGGATGATGGTTTCATAAGTTATTGATTGGCAGGGTGGCCCCGCATTGGGTGGTGCTGGGATTGGTCGCCATGGAAACGGAACCTGCGCGTTTGCCTTGGGAACGTTTACCTTAATGCCTCGGAATTACGGGACGTGATTTTGCCGCCCGGAGAATGGAGGACGCTTTAGCGGGATAATGTAATTTCGCGCCGTGCGATTTCCAACCCCCCCCCCCCCCGCCCCCTCGAATCTCCCGCCCTGTCGTCTTGCCCTCGCGATTTCAGCTCGCAGCATCCCTGGATCATCGCGCTCACGAATCGTATGTACCATCTCACCCGGAGATGATGGTCGCTTGCTCCCCGTCGGGGATCACTCACCAATACCACTATGGCGAACTCTGTGTGCACTCCTGATTCACGAGATTCTTCCATCCTACCGTCCACACAATCGCCCGGATGTAGCCGCTAATATTGTCATTGCGCGAGAGTTTGTCTTTGGGCTCCTGCGCCGAAAGTTCACTCGATCAATTTATATTAGTTATGATATCGAGCTGGAACGAAACCACTTAACTTCCCATCCGCCGCAATAACGCTGCTGGGTGAAATTGCTTTTTTTTCGATATCGGAGAAGAATGTGCCTCATGTGTGAACTCGAGGAGGGCTTGGCTTTATTTTTCTGTTAGTATCTGCTAGTATGTTTAGTTTTAGATGTGTTATAGATGTATTTTAGTATTAATTAGTAGTAGTAGATGTATTTTAGTATTAATTTAGTATGAATTAAGATATCCTATTTATGTAATATTAAATTAATGTATATATAGTATTAGATGTTAGTATGTATATATTAGATGTATAGTATTAGGTTTTAATTACTGTAAAATAAATGTGATGTCACGAATGTAGTAGTAGTATTTTTATTCTTCGTATACGCTTTTTAGGGGTGTTTATATAAATGCCCCTACTTATTTACATCAATTGTTTTGCATTCGTTTTCTTGTATCGATCGTAGCTGTTAGTCTGTCAAATTGTCTGACATCATCGCATAGTTGCTTTGCCGATCGCATTTTCAGTTGCGCTTCTATTTTTCGGTCAATTTTTCACCCCCTGCTTTTTTTCAACCATTAATTCAGTTAATTTACTATTCCTTGGTTTAGTCTTCCTTTAACATCCGTACACTCGAAAATATGTCTCAAATTTTCAATTGCCTGCTTGCGTATTCTACATTTGACGTCTACATATCCTTTTTCCCGTCTTTCCCGACATTTCCACATCTTAATCATCTTGTCCTCTCAATATTTTTCCATGTGTACAGCTTTTTTCGTATGTTTATATTCCTTGCAGTATATCGACGCATCGATTTTGCTCGAATCGTATTGAATTTCTTGTTCAATTTTAATTTTCATGGCTCTTTCTGTTTTTCTTTCGAGCTCCGTTACATTTCCATTTCCATTTCCATTTCCCCATTTTGATAGGTATGTAACGAATATAATTGTATTCAGTACTTTCCGCTTCGTGTACTAAATACTCTAAGAATAGCATTATAGCGTAATCAATTTAATTACAATGCATAAAGACTTAAACAATTACAAATTAATTATTATATGCAGCAATTACTGCGTAATGATAATAATTTACCCATAACTTGTCATGACAATACATCGTAAAAAAAAATGATGCTAACAAAATATAACTCTATTAAATTACACAATAAAAATGAACTACATATCAGATCGATTGGCAAAAAAATAAGCCAGCAACTTTTATTGGAAAGTTTTAAATCCCGAACGAATCTCAACTCCGTTCATACCCGACGCGATTAATCGACGAATATTTATAATTAAAAAAAAACGATCTTCGACGTGACTCCAATTCGTCTGGGATTTTTCGAAAAATACATTTTGAAAACGTGACCTAAATAGATCAATGGAATAAACCTTCCAAAGAGTATATAACGAATCCGCCGTTCCCGGTGGCCAAAATATGTTGTCAAGGATGAATATGAATAAGGCGGCGGAATCAAAAGTTGCGCGTGACTGGATTAAGGTGCGATATATATATGTGGTATTCCACGTGAATCCGGTGGACTTTTTCCCTGACCCACGCCAATTCGATTTATTTATTTTTATCTGATTCCATTGACTCTCAAAGACACCCTGAATTCGTTTTACATTTTTCGAAACTACTCTTAGTCAAAGAAATTTTTTTTTTCCGAAACCAAAACGCCCCGATTTAAAAATCTGAATAAATTCACAAAAATTCGTGATTATATGTAAAAATGTTCAAGCTATCACCCGCAGAGGAAGTATGATTTTTTCTGTGCTTTCTGAGCGAGTAACGTTTTAAAAAATCCGAAAAATGCAAGAACCGCTTACTTTGGGCGGATGCTTAAATATTTTGATACCCACAACTAATGTTTTTGACCATTTTTGAATAACCAAATCACAATCATGGATCTTGACCAATTAGGAGTCAAAACGTTCTGGTATTATTTAATTTCAGTTGAAGTCGTCTTCAGCACAGAAAAAATCATACTTCCACTGCGGGTGATAGCTCGAACATTTTTACATATAATCACGCATTTTTGGGATTTTCTTCGGATTTTTAAATAGGGGCGTTTTTTTGTAGGAAACATTTTTTTTGAATAAGGGTTGTTTCGAAAAATGTAAAAAAAATTCAGGTCGTCTTTTAGAGTCAATGAAATCAGATTAAAAATAAAAAAATCGAATTGGCAGGGGTCAGGGAGAAAGTCCAAGGGATTCACGTGGAATACCTCCTATACAACACACACGCACACACACCCACACGTACGAGTATATATTAAGGCGTTACCCCCACTTGTAGCGCAAAAAAAAGGCCTTTTTCATGAATTTTTTTAAAGAAAACTACAAAACTTTTTTAATCGATCAATATACCATCTTAAAGAACACATCTTGAAGAACTTTCAGTAATTTTTTTATTGAAAAATATTACATTGTTTAGTGGCAGATGGCCGTCAATGAAATAATGTTTTTATATACACGGTTTGCGGTGATCAACATTGCGGCGAAGTGAATCATCTGAAAAAAAAATGCGGATGGATTTAGTCAAATATAAGTATAAACTAGTTTTTAATCGATGGATTTTAAAAAATATTCATTTTTCACAAAATGGCGGACAGTCAAAGTTAATGGTTCGATTTTAACGAAAAAAACGGCCGTTTTTTGGCTATAAAACGGCCATTTTTTATCGAAAAAAAAAATCGAACGATTAAAGACTACATTTTTATGTATTAAATAAGCCTGCAAAATTTCAAGAAGATCGGTTCATTAGTGTTCGAGTAATCTTGGTCACCGACTTCAGAAATTCCATTTTGAGATAAACGCGCGCCAGACGGCAGACTAGCCGGTCGTTCACACAACGGATTCTCCTCTTTCAACGCTCATATCTCAGTCAATTATGTTCGGATCGACTTGAAATTTTCACGACATATTCTCAGATACTTATACTTCAAAAAATGCAATAAAAAAATCGATTTTTCAAAATCGCAAGTGGGGGTAACCCCTTAAACTTTCGTACGTGAAATACGTTCGCCCGATTATTATAACCCCGGCGAGGCAGGTTTTTTTCGAGGGGATGAGGAAGGAGAAGATAAAACGTGATTCGAGGGAGGAAATTCTGGCAAATTACGGTGGTCCCCGGCACGTTCGGGGCGCATCCCTCTTCTGGTATGTATAACGTCGCCGGTGGGGTGATCGAGAGATAGAGACAGAGATAGAGAGAAATGGGGGGATGAATGTGAGCCATCCCACGGCCCTCGTCTACCCCCTGCGAGGGTTGGTACCTCCTCGCATTAGCTAACTGCTCCCTGATTCGTCGTAGCATCGATCCGGAAAACGAGGAAACTTTCCGGGCATTAGGCCGGCAAACAGATCCCCCCTTTACCCGCTCGCCGTACCTCCCCGTATCCGTTAAATGGATGCATATATATGTATACATACACTCGCATTTATGGCGACATTACGCGGTAGAAAAGTCAACGAGTTGAAAAAGAGAAAAAATGAATTACCGGCCAGATAAGTTTCCATCCGGCGGAGACAATTACGTTCGTAATAATTCAAATATAAATTACGGAGTGTCTCCCCGTTCGGTTATCGGACGAATAAACGTATGTTATTCGTCCGGATAGTGGCTCAGTTCTTGTACTAACATGTATAAAAACCGAATTTAAAAATATTGTTTTGGTTTCCGTGAAAAATTGTCAAAAATGACCCTTGATTTTGCCCTCGGAAAGGCATATTCCCCCTTAATTCAGTTACCGGCCTTTGAACTTTACTTTGAGTAGATGCTCGATGAAGTGAGCCTTAGTTTTCAATTTTTTGTGCAAGTTAACCCAACAGTTTTTTTAGCAATGTCATTCTTTATGTCCAACAGTGACATAGAGCAGTTCCATTCTGGAAGCATCGTGCTTCTGAGGCATGTTTTCGTCCGTCTCATGGCAGGAAAACTTCTTTCACAGCCGGCGGAGCTCACTGGGCTGCTATTGCTACTTGGAAAAGTTTGTATAAGGTGGGGCAGTACCCCTTTTTAATATGCTTTTTTTTCAATTTCCAGCATCTGTTGCATCATTTTTAAATGGAAGTATGTTTTTCATGACTATCGCTTCCGTTTCTAAGGCTGATGGATCATTTATTAAGATTTGAAAATAATTATTGATGGAATCGCCTCCGTTTTTCGTATCCAATTTCCAAAATTCTTCGACTGCATGAGCTAACGTTAAATTCACGAATCGGCGTTTTGCATTTACAACCACATTATACAGGGTATTAGGATGGTCGATGCGAATCCTTAAGGGGGTGATAGGTCACCTCGTTAGGAACATATCCAACCTAGGTTACCTTAGTTCAAAGTCTAAGGATTTCGAGTTATCATGGTAAATATGATTTTTGGAAAATTTCCCAAAATTAGGTACTAACTCGTTTACCTCTTATGTTAATGCTATTTTTTTAAAATAATATTCACATAACACGTTTTTTTTATGTTTTGACAAGTTTTTAATTATTCAACACGTCCCATTTAGTTAGTGGTGTGGATACAGATGATTGTATTGGTGTTTGTCGATTGGATAAGCATTAAGCTAAGACGCAAATAAGTTTTTAGTTGCCAATTATTTCCTGTTAGACCATTATGAACGAGTTAGTACCGAATTTTGGGAAATTTTCCAAAAATCATGCTTACCATGATAACTCGAAATCCTTACACTTTGGACTAAAGTACTCTAGGTTAGATATTTTTCTAACGAGGTACCCTATCACCCCCTTGAGGCTTTGCATCGACCTTCCTAAAGCCCTGTATACGTTGATCGTCCAGGATCCTTCTGGTTGTGCATCGGCCGGCAAATCTAACGCACTGCTTTTGTCCACAGTTGACTTAATTATGAAATTTGAATATATCCATTCCATTTACATAATAAAATAGCCACTTAAATTATAAAATTAACGTAATTTATACAAATTACGAAATTACAACTACCGAAAAAGTTTCACTAAATTATTTCTTCATTCTTGCTTGTGTGAAGCTTAAGGATGTTGAGTCCCTATGAAACATGTTAATGTTAATTGTTCAATAAATAGCTTCTTAATCGTCATGAAATGTTTACACGACCTCCTGAATACTTCATGTAAAAACATACCAAATTTTCAGAATTCTATCATCATTACTTCAACCTCCTTAAGGGTTGAAATAAAAAATGATAAGCAAATTCTGCAAATTTGGTATGTTTTTGTATGAAGTATTTAAGAGGTCGTGTTAAAATTTCACGACGATTAGGAAGCTCGTTATTAAAAAATTAACATTTTGTTAAAAACAATTTTTAAAAGAAATAAAAAAAAATTTATCAATAAACTTCGTTTTGTTTCCGTTGCTTTCAGTATATTGTAGATATTATAAAATTGAGAGGTCAAAAAAAAAACTTATTGCAAAGTTACATCAGTTTCCATAAAACAACATTTAAATTGTGAATGTTAATTGTTCAATAGCGAGCTTCCTAATCGTCGTGACATTTTTACACGACCTCTGAAACACTTCATACAAAAACATACCAAATTTTCAGAATTTTATCATCATTTGCGATTTGGGACTCAACATCCTTAAATAAAATGAATCGATTGATCGACTTTAATCATTTTGGGTCGATTTTTTTTCTATTATAGCGCCAATGAAAAGAAACAAATAAAAAACGATCGAAATTTAGATTCGCGTCGATTCGCCTTTTCCACTTGCGAGAGAGGATAGTTCCGGGATCGAGATTCTCCCATCCGCGCATACAAACGGCGCAACATCCACGGGAGCGATCTTACCCGTGAGATAATATATGTAAATATCCCCACGGGATTACGGGGCTGGGTAACATTGTCGGATGTGAATAAGGGAAGTGAACTCGGTAACGGCGCGCGATCCGCGCGGATCTCTCCTCATCCGTGGATGATGCCCGAAACGGTTATGGCTACAGATCTCGCATGAGCGATATACAGGGTGTATCTTAAGGCGAGAAATCCCTTTAGAATTTTCAAAAATCGTTTTTTTTTATACATGTTTCGAAAGTCTGATACCCAAAGAATATACTGGTCAAAGGAAAACTCGAAATATTGAACATTTGCGGAGTTATCGCATAGTCTAGAGCGCGGGGTAAGTCACTACAATTAATAGCTTTCACATGTTGAAACTTTAAACGCGATTATCTTGAAACTACTTTTTCAAAAACTGCTCGTGTCGTAGCTCAAAAAGTTATCCACCGATTTGGATGAAATTTTGGGAGGTTACTCTCAGTAATATTATCGTAAAGATATACCTAAAGTTTGGAAGGTAGCGTGTAAATAAATAATTTTTTTCGGGTCAAATGTGTCGAAAAAATGGTCGAAAATTTGAACTTTGGAGTGAAAAGGCTCCTAAATTTTTTATTTTGCACTTTTTCATCATGTTTTAGGTATATCCTTCCCCTTAATATGTCAGTAAACGAGTGACACTTATTCAATCTTTTTCAGATCAACAGAAAAAGAGTGACAACTGCAGCACTTATCGATGGCGCGGAAAACAGACAGAAGACCCTTAATAACGCCGCCATTTTGTTGGTCATCCCAAAAAAAAATATTTTTTTAAACTTGACAGATATAATAAACTCATATCCAAATTTGAAAATGATCAGATTATTTTATCCACTCCAAAAAAATTCCCGAAAAATACCTATTTTTCACGCTCTTAAAGGGATTTCTCGCCTTAACTACTAGTTTTCCGTTCGTGAGCTCAGAAGGTGTCTCTTTCCAAGCAAAATGCTTCTTTTAAAAATGTCGCGTGACGAAAATTGGCCGAGATATTCACGAGTAAAATCCAACGGTGAGTAAAACGATGGCGCAGTAGTTTCGGTGTCCAAGCGAGTCAAATCCATTGATTTTTGTTAAATTGAAATTGGAATTGAAAATTAACCCTTTCAATTTCGAATATTGAAATTTGAATTTCGCACCTTATCCGGTTACCCAAATAAAGTATTAAATAACAAATGAAAAGTGTTAGACAATATTGTCCATTGTTTACTTGAAAGATCGAAAAATCCAAAGATCTTTTGAATAAACAATGGATACCATTGTTCAAATTTTTTGTATTTACCATCGGATACGTCATTTGGACGAACGGATAAAGTTCAAAACTCAAATTTCAAAATTCAAAATTGAAAGTTCAAATCCCCTTGCCCGAATGTGGATTCGAATCCACGCCCGCGCTCGCTTGGACGCCGAAACTACTGTGTCATTGTTTACTCATCGTTGGACTCTACTCGTGCATATCTCGGTCAATTTTTTTCGCGCGACATTTTGAAAGAAGCATTTTGCTTGGAAAGAGACACCCTATATGCTCACTGTATATATATCCGTGTTAAAAACCTTTTACCACGAGAGCATAAAACGCATTCTGCATGGGTACGTGTGAGTGAGTATGTATGTCGGCAGAAAAGCGTCGCCGCAAGAAAAATAGAAAGGGAGCTTTGCACGAATGAGGGTGACGTGACGCTCAAGAGTTTTACCGCCCTTCACATTCATTGAGTGACGACAAAAAAAACTACGACTTTTTCATGGGGGAAAAGGAGCGATCGTGCATATATATATATATATATATATATATATATATATAGATGGAAGGCGAAGAATCGTCTCTCGGGACACGTTAGTCGCATTAGCAATAGGATAGCATTGACTGGTTGGGCCTTTTTCCGATGACAGACATGGAAATCCTCATAACACATACATACTCATATCTATACACGTGAATACATATATATTGGTGTCAATGGCTATATATACATTTTATACATTTATTTGGTCACAAAACTGATGTGAGAAAAAATTTGGTGGCGTTTATAACAAACTAGCAAATCGTGCATTAAACCGTAGCGAGAACCGTTTACCGGACATTGACAATATAAAGAGTGTCTGAAAACGACCTGACATTTAAAACTTCGCGCCGTTTTTTTTTGTGACGAACATAGAGTGGGTACTAATTTTTGACAACTGGTATCAGGAAGTATTGAGGTTTAGTCATGGAGAATGACGGGATCGAGCAACGCATAGAAATTATAATTTGCTGTATTGGTAAGGCATAGTTATTGCAGACGAATTTCGATCCCCCCGACCATTCCGGAGCTCAAGGAAGCAATTGGACGCACCTAATGAAAGTAGTTCGCAGTTATGCCACAACGTCATTGAAAATTTCGTCGAAAGTACAAACCTCCGTGTTTGTACCTTATATTAAAATCAAAATATTCGTACTTTTCAAGTAAATAATACGTTTTATTAATAAATTTAAACGCCCGATAATTTTGAGACGCCATATAGTTACGTCAGTTATTTTATTTTGCCGTATATTTTACTGCCAATGCCCTAGTTACTTTTAGCACTCCGACTGCACACTGGGTCGTTTCAACCACATGATCTTCTTCGTGCAAGTATGCATTTTTCAATGCATCTCCAACTTTGAACGAATAATTGGGCAATTAATTTAGTTTCCCGTAGACTTTGATTTGCAAAAAAAATCAAAAAATTTTTTCAGTTAGGACATGTAAAGTTTCCAGTCGACAGCAATTGAAATGAGGAAAATGAACATTTAATAGAATGGCACGCAAATTTACAAATAATCAGCATTTCATCCAGAATTTATGTAAAATTTCGATTAAGAAGGTATTTTTTAGTCTAATTTTTTAAAAACAATTCTCATCAATTAGAAGGTAGCAATATTATCAATATTTCTACCCAGTTTCAACTCACTCGGCTTAATAGTTTTTGAGTAATGCTGCACGCCAATTTCGAAAATGCAGGTTTTGAAAAAAACGCCTTTAAAGTTTACAATAGAACGTGAATTAAATTGCCCTAGGTAATTTGGGTAACTAATTACTTAAGTAATCCGTTACAAAGTAATTAAATGACTAATGACAGTAGTAATCGTAATTGTTACCTGTTAATTTAATTACTTTTTGCCCATCTGTGCCGGGCCGTTGCTGACGGGCTGCAACAGAGGCGGTTTGGGGGGGGCACAGGGGCACGTGCCCCCCCCCCCCCCCCCCCCCCCCCCCACAGACGATCCAAATCGACTATATAAAAAACCAAGGAGTCCCAGAATAATCACATTCTCCCTCCCCATGCCCCCGTGCCCCCCGACCCCCCTCCCCATGCCCCCGTGCCGCCCGACCCCCCACCCGCAAAAAAAAAATTCTGGATCCGCCACTGTCGCAACGTTTGAAGTTTTTCGAATTTCGCTTTGATACTTTGGGAAAATATTCTATATATATAGTTCTACCATGTAAAGAGCAAAAACGAAATCGATTTTTCGATCGTTGTAAATGTATATCCTTCCGGCTGTGGATCGAACGAAAGTTAGGTTAGATTAGCGAAGTGCGGGTAGTGATAGGTATGCGTTTATTTGGAAAGGCTGAAACTTAAATCCCGCAAGGGTGTACCTTGAAATTCCGAAAAAAATATTACTACTAAAACTATTACTCAAGTTCGAGCACAATCGATCATTCCTCGATCGACGAGGGGGCAAAAAATGTCGATTTCGTTCGATAATAAAAGAAAAAACAAAAACAAAAACAGCACTGCGAATGTGGGAATAAAAAGTAGCCGATCGCTGCATCGGTGGTAACGAATCGGTGGGAGAAAAAAAAAGGAACGAAAGGCACCATTGTTGGGTTATGTGAGGAAGCTGCTGTCAAAACCGTCGGGCGAGCTCGGCAATGTGGCGAAAGTGCGTAGTTTACGCGTGACGAGGATGACGGAAAATTATCGAATATGAAGTCACCCTCGAACGTCCTAGCCCGCCAACAAGCGGGAAGAGACGTCGTCACGCTCGACGACGTTCTCGTATATCTTGGTAAGTTGTTACGGTGGTCGATGTTTTTTTCTGCTTCTTCTTGGTGGTTTCGAGAAGCGATCGATCTTTTTGTTTCACGCAGGCGAATTTGGTCTCTATCAGAAAGGACTTTTCATGATGCTGATGCCTTTCTGCTTCTTTCTGTCGTTCGTTTACTTCACACAAATATTCATAACCATCGTGCCCGATCAGCACTGGTGCGAATTGCCCGAAATCGACAACATGCCCGTGGAAAAGTTGCGCGACATCGCCATACCCAGGGCCGATTTCGTCGTCGACAACGAGACGCAGCACGGGCTTCCGTATTCGCGTTGCTGGATGTACGATCTGCCGATCGAAGGAATCCTCGCGGCTGGACAACCGGATGAAAAGTGGCCGATCAAACGCTGCGAGCGTTGGGATTACAACTTCACGAAAGAGGATGTTCCCTATCCGACTATCGGCACCGAATTGAATTGGGTCAGTTGAACGTTGAACGTGACACTATTTTCGCATTTGGATTAAAATATATATGGAGACAGGGGGGCGGGGGAAATCACTCGGGTCAGAGAAATTGTTGATTTAACGGTGGCCGACGAAATGGAGGGCTAAAATACTTTATCAGCGTATTCGCGAGTTCGTAATAATTCGTTGGCATCCCCCAATGACGGATTTAGCCGGCCTGAGTCGTTGTCGCTTTCGTGGCACTTTGCAAGTTGAATTTTTATCGGGATTTAGACACATGTTGTTTGGATTGTGAATCAAATTTTTATGAGAGTTGTGTGGGTGTGTGTGTGTGCGTGTGTGTGTGCAAATTAATATGATGTTTGGCTGCTGGAAGAATACAATAACTGATAGCACATTGCAAGGTTTGGCTCTTTGAACTTTTTTTGTTCGAATTATATATATTAAGATAGAATAGTTGATCCATTCTAATCGAGTTTTATTTGCACAAGTTTTTTAACAAGTTTTTTTACGAAATGCTATTTTTTTTCTCTTACAACCTTAATGTATTTTTCACTCTGCATACTCTTTCCCTTTCCCTGCAAATTTGCCTTACCCTGCAAATTTGCCCGAAAGTTTGTAACTAAGGCATAATAAATTCTATCAATCAATCAATCAATCCCTTGTCACTATCTAACATTCGAATAATTGACCCTTTGGGGCTCATTATTGGACACAAAGGATATCGATCATTGCTGGAACAATAATATTCTCGACAAAGACATTATTGATCGTTGTAGTTAAATATTACAGGTGGATATTTTTTGCCACTCAATAACAGAAATTTAAAGGAAAAAGAAATACTTTTTTATATTTTTGTAATCGGCTATGGCAAGGCGATATTGTAAAGTCGTAAAACTATGAATTATTGATGGCACGTCTGTGAATGGCCCATAATATTAATTAACATGGGCAAATATTTCACTATCTCTGTACGAGTAAATTTAAACACACGATGTGTCTTTGCAAAATACGTGAGGTTGCGCTTCTGGAATTTAAAAAACGAACTTTTTCTTTACCCTCGAGAATAAAAATTTCATAAATCGCCGATTGACCACAAAACATCGGAGAATATCGATAATCGATTGAAGAATTTTTAACGTAATCGAAACACCCATTACTACCTGAATGACAATAATAATTATTATGGAAAAATATTCAAATATACAAAACTGCGTAAATATCAGAAAGTATTTTTTGGCCAGTGTAGAAAAAAATTGACCATCACTTTTTAGATTTTTATAATCGATGACAGACAGTTAACGAATATTAGAAGCTAAGTTAACAAATAATATCGATGATGTTAATTCACGATATTATTAATATTGACGATATTAATTGTTCATGCTGCTATAAATAATTATTCAAATATATTTGTGATATATTATAATGACAATATAATAATAATAATAATAATAAATATCTTTGTAAGACATTATAATGACAATATTATAACAATTATTAATATAATGTTATAATTATTATAACGAAAAAGTCTTTGGATACGTAGTAGTAAATTTTGCAAAAAAATAATATTTTGTTTTGAAGGTTTGCGAGGACGCGTATCTGATGAACCTCGCCCAAAGTATTTTCTTCGTCGGTGCAATTTGCGGTGGGCTCTTATTCGGCTGGTTAGCCGACAAATACGGTCGCATACCAGTCCTCGTGGGTACCAATCTAATGGCCTTCGTCGGTGGTCTCGGTACAGTTTTCACGACCAACTTTTGGCAATTCAGCTGCTGTCGTTTCATCGTCGGTTTCGCGTTCGACAACACTTTCGTAATAATGTACATACTTTGTCTCGAGTACGTTGGCCCCAAGTGGCGAACTTTCGTCGCCAATGTGGGCTACGGTGTTTTTTACACTATCGGCTGCATGGTGATGCCTTGGATGGCATATTTCATATGCGATTGGAAGTTATTCGCGATCGCCACCTCGGTACCGCTCGTATCGGTAATTCTGACACCTTGGATACTTCCGGAAAGCATCAGGTGAGTTTACGAGGCCATTACGAGTACGTACTTGATCAACGGGTCAGTTTGATTAGATCAAATTCAAGTGAACTTACCGGCTGTTAGGGCTTGATGGATAAATACTCACGTGGCGGAGCATTAAAAGCGTAAAACTTTTTGTAAAACAAACTTAGTTACTATAAAAAAAAAATTATTGAAAATGCGAGTTTTTTCACGCCTTTGACTGCATCTCATCCTTAAGGATGTTGAGTCCCAAATCGCAAATGATGATAAAATTCTGAAAATTTGGTATGTTTTTGTATGAAGTATTTCAGAGGTCGTGTAAAAATTTCACGACAATTAGGAAGCTCGTTATTGAACAATTAACATTCACAAATTAAATGTTGTTTTATAGAAACTGATGTAACTTTGCAATAAGTTTTTGTTTTGACCTCTCAATTTTAAAATATCTACAATATACTGAAAGCAACGGAAACAAAACGAAGTTTATTGATAAATTTTTTTTTATTTCTTTTAAAAATTGTTCTTAACAAAATGTTAATTTTTTAATAACGAGCTTCCTAATCGTCGTGAAATTTTAACAGGACCTCTTAAATACTTCATACAAAAACATACCAAATTTGCTGAATTTTCTTATCATTTTTTATTTCAACCCTTAAGGAGGTTGAAGTAATGATGATAGAATTCTGAAAATTTGGTATGTTTTTACATGAAGTATTCAGGAGGTCGTGTAAAAATTTCATGACGATTAAGAAGCTATTTATTGAACAATTAACATTAACATGTTTCATAGGGACTCAACATCCTTAAAAGCGTAAAACTTTTTGTAAAACAAACTTAATTACTATAAAAAAGAAATTATTGAAAATGCTCGTTTTTCACGCCTTTGACTGCATCTCACTCCTTAAGCCACTTATTTTCAGCCGAGATGGGAAAAATGTTGGAATTTTTAAGGAGGTACGATCATTACTACGAATCCAACTTTCGGGTTTGAAATTTTTATATGATTTTGATGAATAATTTATGCGCCTATTGCCAAAATTTAACCTACTTTTGCCGTTTAGTTTTTTCGCAATAAAACTGCAAAGTCGAGCACTTTGAGTTACCGAAGCACGTCGTCTTATGGAGACGGTCAACCGGAAGTGCGGTGATCGTGGTTTTTCTACTCACCAATCCAACTAAACCCGTTGGAAAACTGAAATTCGATGGATCAGATATAATGGATATTGTAAAAAATAAGAAAATCAATCTTCACCGCATAGTTAAAGCACTACCTTACAAGAAAGTTGCAATTAATTTGAATAGAAGCCGCCACAAAGTATGCAAACAACAATTTATGGAGATTTATCATTGATGACGTATCAATATGTATAATTATTTTCTGCCTATCGTGTTAATTCCGCTGAGATAATTCAAGCCTATTTTAATAGGTTTCCGGTTGATATTTTTTTGGTCTTTTTAGTCCGTTTTTATGGTGGATATGTTAATATGATTATTACGAATATTACTACCGCGTCGTTGACAATCTAATTTGTCATTTTTTATTTGCTCGCGTGCAATAAATTCGTCATTTACCACAACATTTGGCACACTATAATCGATAATACGAATAATCAACATAAGCAAACGTCAATCAGAGCAGGTGTGGGTAAAATAAATTTAGACTTTTTTTTTACCCCGTGGAAATGATCGTACCTCCTTAATAGTGTATTTCCAACTCCACTACGATGTTTTTTTTACCCCTCGGACACGAGTTCGCCATTCATTTTCCCCGAAACCCTCAACATTTATACAAAATCGCCAAAAGTGTGTAAAAACTCGTTTTTCGCGTTTGGCCGGCGTAATTTTGAGCTTTCGACAAAACCTCGCTGATATTGGCAATTGGCGTAAAAATTCCAATAAAAAAGCCCCCCGGAAACAGTTTAAAAGTCGAAAAACGTTTTCTCGACTCTGGCCACTTTTCCGTAGTCCCAGAGTTTCAAAAAGCCGTACCGTCGTGGCGACCATCGCTGGTTTGTCCCCAGATGGTTGATAACCGAGGGAAAAATCGAGAAAGCGGTGAAGATAATGACGAGGATCGAGAAGGTGAACGGGAGCGACGTGCCGCAGGATCTGTTCGAGGATTTCATCGACGACTGTATGGAAACGGCGGAGAACAGTCCGGCCGAAGACACGAGTATTTTGGATCTCTTCAAGACGCCGCGTCTACGCACCATAAGCATCATACTGATAGTGGCATGGAGCGTAATGGCGATGGCTTACGACGGCCACATACGTTGTCTCGATCAGCTGGGTCTCGACATTTTCACAACCTTCACAATCGGCTCCTCCACCGAGTTCCCCGCCGTTCTTCTCATCATGTACACCCTCGACGTGTGGGGCCGAAAATGGACCCTCTTCGGGGCCGTAATGATATCCGGTATCGCGAGTTTCGCCGCTTGTTTCGTGCCTGTCGGCATTTACTTCGCCTCGTGCGCCATGATCGGCAGACTCTTCATCAATTCGGCCACGAACATTGCGCTTCAGTACGCCTCGGAATTGTTGCCGACCGTAGTGCGCGGCAAGGGTGTCGCTTTCATCCACATTATGGGATACGTGTCATCGATCCTGAGTCCGTTCGTCGCTTACAGCGTCAACGTTCATCGCCTATTGCCGATGCTCATACTCGGCACCTCCTCAATATTTTGCGGCATCCTCGGCCTATTCGTGCCCGAAACGCTCAGGGAACAGTTGCCCCAAACCCTAATGGTAAGTACGAGACACGTCTGTTCGTCGTCGGTCGGTAGGGAGCGAGTGGATTGTACGCATCCCGTGAAAGAAATTAGATGGGCAGCCACACGGAGAGAATTTTTAAGTAATTTTTACTGTGAAATCACAGTAACTCGGTGACAAATGTGCAATTCTTCAGATTTTTAGGAAATAAATTATAAACTTTCATGGAAATGAATCAAAATGTACTTTTGCGTAACAGACATTTAAAATATTTTCCAGAATTTTTACTGAAATTAATAGTAAAATTTCATGAAACGTAAAGATTACGACAATAAGTTAAAAAAGTGCTAATATAAATGAAATTTTTCAGTGGAACATTGAGAAATTTGCGTGTTTTCCATAAAAATTTAAAAAAGGAAGCCGAAATTTTCCGTGCGTCCACCGGAATTTTACGTTCTTTATAGTAAAATCAGTTAGGGCTAGGTCGCCTGACCGTACGCGTGAGCTCTGTGTGCGAGCGTGCGTATACGTGAACGCAAGCTGTGAGAGTGCGCTTGTGTATGACGCAGTATGACGAGCACGAACGACGCCGACCCGCGTTGCTTAGCAACAGCGGTACCGCGCATGCGCATTATAGTACGAAGCATGGGCCAAGAAAGCCTCGTGGTCTCGTGCAGTCTAACGTGTTCTACGCAGTTCTACGCAAGAAAACAAAGAAACGTGAAAAGAAACTTCGATAAAGGACGTCTACAATGATACGGAAAGATGATATGCTAAAATAAGTAGCAATCAAGAACACAAATGTTCAGAAACGCCGATGAAAAAAGTATTTATTTAATCATAGGGAATTAATTTTTCGCTAGGGATTTTAGAAATTTCAAGTTTGTCCAGGTTATTTTTACTGTAGAAACTTGGAATTTTTGAGGCAGCCCATTGTTAAAATTCTACATGAGAATGTGTCAGAATTTTTACTGAAAGAAATGTAAAAAATTATGCTACTTGCCTAAATTTTTACACGAATGAAAGCAAAATATTAAAAGCTAGTGTCAATTTTTGACTATGTGCACATTTGTCACCGGTTTCAAATTTTTCATGTAATTTTTACGGAGATTTCACCGTAAAAAATACTTAAAAATTCTCTCCGTGCATAAAAAAAATCAGGCCCCGTGAGGGTTTGAATATGGATTCCCTACTAGGGCTTTCCCCAACGCAATCGGACTAGGCCCCGACAGAAAAATAACAGGGTTGGGTAATTTATTTAAAAAAGGCCGTAGCGAGTAAAATGCTAAAGGGCCCAGAAGGGATTCATCAGGGGAGTGGTTGTTACAGGGCATACAATATAAACTGTAAAACTGAACTTGTTTTTTATTTTCTAATTTCGAGGTGAATAATAAATAATCCTTTATCTGAAGAAAATAGTTTTCATTATTGCTAAACACGTCGCTTGCTATGTATCCACTAATAAAGTTGATCATTATAGGGCAGTAATAGGGTTGCTTCATGGCTTCGATTGGGTCATGTTGAGGCAACCAGTCGGGCCCTGATATATAAGCCTCTTTAGGCCCTCGTCGACAAAGTGTGACCGGCCTCAAAGGGACCTGGTCGGGTGCCATTTTAGGAGCCTTTCAGAGTAAGGGAAAAATAACCGGGGCCTAGTCAAAGCCCTGGCTGAATTACCAGTCGGGCCCAGATTCAAACGCCTCTTAAGGCCCTCGTCGACAAAGTGTGACCGGCCTGAAAGGGCACCCGGTCGGGTGCCATTTTAGGAGCCTTTCAGAGTAAGGGAAATATAATCGGGGCCTAGTCAAAGCCCTGGCTGAATTCTTTCACGGGATCCGGTCTCGCGATCGGTATACGGCTGTGCCGATTTTCGACGGCGGCTAAGACGACGAGAAATTGACGTTGGGTTTTTGTACACTTCATTGCTGGGTCAACCCAATTCCTTGTTGGGTCATTATCGGGCTTCCCTATCAGTTTCTTATAGGGTGTGTAACGATCTTCTAGGGTTCTCTTTGGGTTCTGTCAGGTTTTGCCTCGGGTAAGCCCAATTTTTTGTTGGGTTCTTATCGGGCTACCCTAACCGGTCCTATCATTAACCCACTGAAATCAGTAGCGTTGCGTGGATTTGCGTTGGGAATTTTTTGGAACGTTATGAAAATGGGAAAAATCGGGAATGAGTTGGTAGAAAAATAACCTACCCTTCATTGATTTCATTCACAATTTATCGTTTTTGTTTGGTTTTATTTATTTATGCTTACATGTAAGCAAGAACACTTTTGATTAATTTTTTAATCACATATTCATTTTTTTCATTAAAGATAGAGGAACTAAAGAATACAAAATAAATTACTGAGTACGGACACAAAGCATAACGAAAAATAAAATGTCTCTACGCTTATCGAAATATATATGTGAAAAACTTGATGAAAAATTAAGTTCCGAATAAAAATGAAAAGAATTCCGAATAAAAAAATAAGAAAAGTTCGACAATGAAAAAAAAATCACATAAGATCCACTTATTATTGCAGTATCTATCAAAAATGTATTTGTAGATCTATTTATTATTGCGAAGTATAAGGTTTATATGTTCACCTATGACTCATGTGGTTACCCCTAAATAAACATTGTTGGGACCTCACCCCAGATGGGATAGCCCTGTTAAGACGTTATAAGGACGTTATCGGTACTTCCCATCGCAGGGTTGTCCCAATACTATCTTTATCAGGACCTTGAGAGGCATTCCCTATTTAGGGTTCACCTGAAAAGGTCCTTATGCCGTATAGGGTTGTCCCTGTGAAAATTTCTAGTCGGAATACGGCTGCGCCGATTTTCGACTGCGGGTAACTTTGGCCCGGGCCAACACTCGGACCCCTGATCGCAAACTATTTGCATCACTATTTTTCTCAATTGTTCTTATAATATTTTTCAACCGTTCTTGTCATACATTTTATTGTTCGTTTTTAAAAATATATTTGTTTTTTTTCTATTATTTTTATTTGCTATTATTTTTATTACGTTTTCCAATTATTTTCGATGTCCTGTAAAAATGGTGGTAAGTATACGGAAGTGGGGTTCCTGCTAGAATCAGGCAAATTTTTGTTTTTGTTTGGTTGGGGTTGTTTAAGGTTGTTTGGGGGGCTTCTTCGGGTTGTTTGGGGGTTGTTTGAGGTTGTTTTTTGTCTTTTGGGTTTGTTTGAAACCTTGAAGAAAATTAGCCTGATTCTAGCAGGAGCCCCACTTCCGAATATTCACCAAAATGGTTACGATGAAAATTAGTCTCGCCCGTCTCAAAGTTTTTCTTGGTGAATTTTGATGTATTTTCTTTTTATTTTCGATCTTGTAGACATTTCGAGCAGAAAAGCGCAGTGAAATTATTATTATTATTATTATTCATGTCCTTATTACTGTTATTGATCTCATTATCAGTGCTATCATTATTATGAAGAAATATATATATATATAATTTTTCAAAAAAAGGTGTGTATATATACAGGGTGGTCCGTAATTACTGACCCACCCGGGACTGGCGGGTTCGGGGTGGTGCCCGAAACAATCGTACCAAGGCGTTTTTCGATCCGTCCATTAGTTTTCGAATGGGGGCGATTAGAATTTCGTATTGTTGTAGGGCCGACGCCTGCCCTTGACGACGACGCTACTCGAGTGCCGCGTCTGAGCGCGTGAAATGTAGAAGGCAACGGGCGAGGTAGGTAGGCGTTTGTCTCGCGTGCCTTGGCGATTTGACATTTCGTATGTCATCTGCTATGGCCTTCCGCCATATTTGGTGGGCAAGTTCAGACCGCGTTTGACAGATGACGGCGAGCATGATATGACGTTTCGCGTATCATTCTCTTAGGCTGGCAGCGGACCAATCGGGTTCGAGACGCGAGACAAGGACGGACGATAGGGTATTTCACTCTTCGTCTTCTGTCGCGCGACTTGTATTGCAATTTTTCGTGCGGGCAATGACACCCGTGTAAAATTGCCGCCGGAGTATCTCCGATCTTAATGATTTTTATGATGTTTTATGGGTTTCGTTCAAATTTGAAAATGGAAACGATCTCCTTTATCGTAGCGCAAACGGCAATAACGGCCACAAAAAATTAAATACCCGAAATCATAATAACAAAATTACAGCAGGCGTTCATCATTAAAAATCGTTTGTCGTCGACTGGGGAAAACCCATTTTTGGTTGAGGGTGCACCGTTTTCTCCGTTTTCGAAAAAAATAGATGCTGAAAGCGTTTCTGATTGCTCTGTTATCGATCGGAACGAGACCAAATCATTTGGTTTCGATTTCATCGAGAAAAAGATGACGTGAAGTTTTCGACAGTGTCCTATGAATCCTTGGTATCATAAGAATTGATTTCATCTCCGTTCGCGACCGGGCGCGAGATCATCTCGTCGCATCGTCATCGAAAAAGAGATGAAATCATCGACGGCCCCGACGGGACGTTTTCGGGTGTGCCCTTAGGATCCTACACGCATCATACACAGAATTGATTGCACCTCCGTTCGCAATCGGGAATGAGATGAAATCATCTCGTCTCGATCTCCTCGAAAAGGAGATGAAATCAACGACGGGCTCGACAGGACTTTTTCGAGTGTGTTATTTGGATCCTCGACGCATCATGCACGGACTTGATTTCATCTCCGTTCGCCACCAGGAACGAGATGGAATTATCTCGTCCCGAACTCATCGCAATGGAGATGAAATCAACGGCAGACTCGATGGAACTTTTTCGAGTCTGTCATTCGGATCGTAGACGCATCATGCACAGATTTGATTTCATCTCCGTTCGCCACCGGGAACGAGATGGAATCATCTCGTTCCGATCTCTTCGAAAAGGAGATAAAATCAACGACGGGCTCGACGGGACTTTTTTGAGTATGTTATTTGGATCCTCGACGCATCATGACCAGAATTGATTTCATCTCCGTTCGCCACTTGGAACGAGACGAAATCATCTCGTCCCGAACTCATCGCAATGGAGATGAAATCAACGGCAGACTCGATGGAACTTTTTCGAGTGTGTCATTCGGATCGTAGACGCATCATGCACAGATTTGATTTCATCTCCGTTCGCCAGCGGGAACTAGATGGAATCATCTCGTCCCGATCTCTTCGAAAAGGAGATGAAATCAATGACGGGCTCGACGGGACTTTTTTGAGTATGTTATTTGGATCCTCGACGCATCATGATCAGAATTGATTTCATCTCCGTTCGCCACCGGGAACGAGATGGAATCATCTCGTCCCGATCTCTTCGAAAAGGAGATGAAATCAACGACGGGCTCAACGGGACTTTTTCGAGTATGTTATTTGGATCCTCGACGCATTATGCCCAGAATTGATTTCATCTCCGTTCACCACCAGGAACGAGATGGAATAATCTCGTCCCGATCTCCTCGAAAAGGAGATGAAATCAACGACGGACTCAACAGGACTTTTTCGAGTATGTTATTTGGATCCTCGACGCATCATGCCCAGAATTGATTTCATCTCCGTTCACCACCAGGAACGAGATGGAATCATCTCGTCTCGATCTCCTCGAAAAGGAGATGAAATCAACGACGGACTCGATAGGACTTTTCCGAGTATGTTATTTGGATCCTCGACGCATCATGCCCAGAATTGATTTCATCTCCGTTCGCCACCAGAAACGAGATGAAATCATCTCGTCCCGAACTCATCGCAATGGAGATGAAATCAACGGCAGACTCGATGGAACTTTTTCGAGTGTGTCATTCGGATCGTAGACGCATCATGCACAGATTTGATTTCATCTCCGTTCGCCACCGGGAACGAGATGGAATCATCTCGTCCAGATCTCTTCGAAATGGAGATGAAATCAACGACAGACTCGATGGAACTTTTTCGAGTGTGTCATTCGGTTCGTAGACGCATCATGCACAGATTTGATTTCATCTCCGTTCGCCACCGGGAACGAGATGGAATCATCTCGTTCCGATCTCTTCGAAAAGGAGATGAAATCAACGACGGGCTCGACGGGACTTTTTTGAGTATGTTATTTGGATCCTCGACGCATCATGACCAGAATTGATTTCATCTCCGTTCGCCACCAGGAACGAGACGAAATCATCTCGTCCCGAACTCATCGCAATGGAGATGAAATCAACGGCAGACTCGATGGAACTTTTTCGAGTGTGTCATTCGGATCGTAGACGCATCATGCACAGATTTGATTTCATCTCCGTTCGCCAGCGGGAACTAGATGGAATCATCTCGTCCCGATCTCGTCGAAAAGGAGATGAAATCAATGACGGGCTCGACGGGACTTTTTTGAGTATGTTATTTGGATCCTCGACGCATCATGATCAGAATTGATTTCATCTCCGTTCGCCACCGGGAACGAGATGGAATCATCTCGTCCCGATCTCTTCGAAAAGGAGATGAAATCAACGACGGGCTCGACGGGACTTTTTCGAGTATGTTATTTGGATCCTCGACGCATTATGCCCAGAATTGATTTCATCTCCGTTCACCACCAGGAACGAGATGGAATCATCTCGTCCCGATCTCCTCGAAAAGGAGATGAAATCAACGACGGACTCAACAGGACTTTTTCGAGTATGTTATTTGGATCCTCGACGCATCATGCCCAGAATTGATTTCATCTCCGTTCACCACCAGGAACGAGATGGAATCATCTAGTCCCGATCTCCTCGAAAAGGAGATGAAATCAACGACGGACTCGATAGGACTTTTGCGAGTATGTTATTTGGATCCTCGACGCATCATGCCCAGAATTGATTTCATCTCCGTTCGCCACCAGGAACGAGATGAAATCATCTCGTCCCGAACTCATCGCAATGGAGATGAAATCAACGGCAGACTCGATGGAACTTTTTCGAGTGTGTCATTCGGATCGTAGACGCATCATGCACAGATTTGATTTCATCTCCGTTCGCCACCGGAAACGAGATGGAATCATCTCGTCCCGATCTCTTCGAAAAGGAGATGAAATCAACGACGGGCTCGACGGGACTTTTTTGAGTATGTTATTTGGATCCTCGACGCATCATGACCAGAATTGATTTCATCTCCGTTTGCCACCAGGAACGAGATGAAATCATCTCGTGCCGAACCCATCGCAATGGAGATGAAATCAACGACAGACTTGATTGGACTTTTTCGCGTGTGTCATTCGTATCGTAGACGCATCATGCACAGATTTGATTTCATCTCCGTTCGCCAGCGGGAACGAGATGGAATCATCTCGTCCCGATCTCTTCGAAAAGGAGATGAAATCAACGACGGGCTCGACGGGACTTTTTTGAGTATGTTATTTGGATCCTCGACGCATCATGACCAGAATTGATTTCATCTCCTTTCGCCACCGGGAACGAGATGGAATCATCTCGTCCCGATCTCTTCGAAAAGGAGATGAAATCAACGACGGGCTCGACAGGACTTTTTCGCGTGTGTCATTCGTATCGTAGACGCATCATGCACAGATTTGATTTCATCTCCGTTCGCCAGCGGGAACGAGATGGAATCATCTCGTCCCGATCTCTTCGAAAAGGAGATGAAATCAACGACGGGCTCGACGGGACTTTTTTGAGTATGTTATTTGGATCCTCGACGCATCATGACCAGAATTGATTTCATCTCCTTTCGCCACCGGGAACGAGATGGAATCATCTCGTCCCGATCTCTTCGAAAAGGAGATGAAATCAACGACGGGCTCGACAGGACTTTTTCGAGTATGTTATTTGGATCCTCGACGCATCATGCCCAGAATTGATTTCATCTCCGTTCACCACCAGGAACGAGATGGAATCATCTCGTCTCGATCTCCTCGAAAAGGAGATGAAATCAACGACGGACTCGATAGGACTTTTGCGAGTATGTTATTTGCATCCTCGACGCATCATGCCCAGAATTGATTTCATCTCCGTTCGCCACCGGGAACGAGATGGAATCATCTCGTCCCGATCTCTTCGAAAAGGAGATGAAATCAACGACGGGCTCGACGGGACTTTTGCGAGTATGTTCTTTGCATCCTCGACGCATCATGCCCAGAATTGATTTCATCTCCGTTCGCCACCGGGAACGAGATGGAATCATCTCGTCCCGATCTCTTCGAAAAGGAGATGAAATCAACGACGGGCTCGACGGGACTTTTTTCAGTATGTTATTTGGATCCTCGACGCATCATGACCAGAATTGATTTCATCTCCGTTCGCCACCAGCAACGAAATAAAATCATCTCGTCCCGAACTCATCGCAATGGAGTTGAAATCAACGACAGACTCTATGGGACTTTTTCGAGTGTGTTATTCGGATCCTATACGCATCATACACAGACTTGATTTCATCTCCGTTCGCCACCAGGAACGAGATAGAATCATCTCGTCCCGATCTCCTCGAAAAGGAGATGAAATCAATTCTGGTCATGATGCGTCGAGGATCCAAATAACATACTCAAAAAAGTCCCGTCGAGCCCGTCGTTGATTTCATCTCCTTTTCGAAGAGATCGGGACGAGTTGATTCCATCTCGTTCCCGGTGGCGAACGGAGATGAAATCAATTCTGGTCATGATGCGTCGAGGATCCAAATAACATACTCAAAAAAGTCCCGTCGAGCCCGTCGTTGATTTCATCTCCTTTTCGAAGAGATCGGAACGAGATGATTCCATCTCGTTCCCGGTGGCGAACGGAGATGAAATCAAATCTGTGCATGATGCGTCTACGATCCGAATGACACACTCGAAAAAGTTCCATCGAGTCTGTCGTTGATTTCATCTCCATTTCGAAGAGATCGGGACGAGATGATTCCATCTCGTTCCCGGTGGCGAACGGAGATGAAATCAAATCTGTGCATGATGCGTCTACGATCCGAATGACACACTCGAAAAAGTTCCATCGAGTCTGCCGTTGATTTCATCTCCATTTCGAAGAGATCGGGACGAGATGATTTCATCTCGTTCCCGGTGGCGAACGGAGATGAAATCAAATCTGTGCATGATGCGTCTACGATCCGAATGACACACTCGAAAAAGTTCCATCGAGTCTGCTGTTGATTTCATCTCCATTGCGATGAGTTCGGGATGAGATGATTTCATCTCGTTCCTGGTGGCGAACGGAGATGAAATCAATTCTGGGCATGATGCGACGAGGATCCAAATAACATACTCGCAATAGTCCTATCAAGTCCGTCGTTGATTTCATCTCCTTTTCGAGGAGATCGGGACGAGATGATTCCATCTCGTTCCTGGTGATGAACGGAGATGAAATCAATTCTGGGCATGATGCGTCGAGGATCCAAATAACATACTCGAAAAAGTCCCGTCGAGCCCGTCGTTGATTTCATCTCCTTTTCGAAGAGATCGGGACGAGATGATTCCATCTCGTTCCCGGTGGCGAACGGAGATGAAATCAATTCTGGTCATGATGCGTCGAGGATCCAAATAACATACTCAAAAAAGTCCCGTCGAGCCCGTCATTGATTTCATCTCCTTTTCGAAGAGATCGGGACGAGATGATTCCATCTAGTTCCCGCTGGCGAACGGAGATGAAATCAAATCTGTGCATGATGCGTCTATGATCCGAATGACACACTCGAAAAAGTTCCATCGAGTCTGCCGTTGATTTCATCTCCATTGCGATGAGTTCGGGACGAGATGATTTCGTCTCGTTCCTGGGGGCGAACGGAGATGAAATCAATTCTGGTCATGATGCGTCGAGGATCCAAATAACATACTCAAAAAAGTCCCGTCGAGCCCGTCGTTGATTTCATCTCCTTTTCGAAGAGATCGGAACGAGATGATTCCATCTCGTTCCCGGTGGCGAACGGAGATGAAATCAAATCTGTGCATGATGCGTCTACGATCCGAATGACACACTCGAAAAAGTTCCATCGAGTCTGTCGTTGATTTCATCTCCATTTCGAAGAGATCGGGACGAGATGATTCCATCTCGTTCCCGGTGGCGAACGGAGATGAAATCAAATCTGTGCATGATGCGTCTACGATCCGAATGACACACTCGAAAAAGTTCCATCGAGTCTGCCGTTGATTTCATCTCCATTGCGATGAGTTCGGGACGAGATGATTTCATCTCGTTGCTGGTGGCGAACGGAGATGAAATCAATTCTGGGCATGATGCGTCGAGGATCCAAATAACATACTCGCAAAAGTCCTATCGAGTCCGTCGTTGATTTCATCTCCTTTTCGAGGAGATCGAGACGAGATGATTCCATCTCGTTCCTGGTGGTGAACGGAGATGAAATCAATTCTGGGCATGATGCGTCGAGGATCCAAATAACATACTCGAAAAAGTCCTGTCGAGTCCGTCGTTGATTTCATCTCCTTTTCGAGGAGATCGGGACGAGATGATTCCATCTCGTTCCTGGTGGTGAACGGAGATGAAATCATTTCTGGGCATGATGCGTCGAGGATCCAAATAACATACTCGAAAAAGTCCTGTCGAGCCCGTCGTCGATTTCATCTCCTTTTTGAAGAGATCGGGACGAGATAATTCCATCTCGTTCCTGGTGGCGAACGGAGATGAAATCAAGTCCGTGCATGATGCGTCGAGGATCCAAATAACACACTCGAAAAAGTCCTGTCGAGCCCGTCGTTGATTTCATCTCCTTTTCGAGGAGATCGAGACGAGATGATTTCATCTCATTCCCGATTGCGGACGGAGGTGCAATCAATTCTGTGTATGATGCGTGTAGGATCCTAAGGGCACACCCGAAAACGTCCCGTCGGGGCCGTCGATGATTTCATCTCTTTTTCGATGACGATGCGACGAGATGATCTCGCGCCCGGTCGCGTACGGAGATGAAATCAATTCTTATGATTCCAAGGATTCATAGGACACTGTCGAAAACTTCACGTCATCTTTTTCTCGATGAAATCGAAACCAAATGATTTGGTCTCGTTCCGATCGATAACAGAGCAATCAGAAACGCTTTCAGTATCTATTTTTTTCGAACACGGAGAAACCGGTGCAACCTCAACCAAAAATGGGTTTTCCCCAGTCGACGACAAACGATTTTTAATGATGAACGACTGCTGTAATTTTGTTATTATGATTTCGGGTATTTAATTTTGTGTGGCCGTTATTGCCGTTTGCGCTACGATAAAGGAGATTGTTTCCATTTTCAAATTTGAACGAAACCCATAAAACATCATAAAAATCATTAAGATCGGAGATACTCCGGCGGCAATTTCACACGGGTGTCATTGCCCGCACGAAAAATTGCAATACAAGTCGCGCGACAGAAGACGAAGAGTGAAATACCCTATCGTCCGTCCTTGTCTCGCGTCTCGAACCCGATTGGTCCGCTGCCAGCCTAAGAGAATGATACGCGAAACGTCATATCATGCTCGCCGTCATCTGTCAAACGCGGTCTGAACTTGCCCACCAAATATGGCGGAAGGCCATAGCAGATGACATACGAAATGTCAAATCGCCAAGGCACGCGAGACAAACGCCTACCTACCTCGCCCGTTGCTTTCTACATTTCACGCGCTCAGACGCGGCACTCGAGTAGCGTCGTCGTCAAGGGCAGGCGTCGGCCCTACAACAATACGAAATTCTAATCGCCCCCATTCGAAAACTAATGGACGGATCGAAAAACGCCTTGGTACGATTGTTTCGGGCACGACCGCGAACCCGCCAGTCCCGGGTGGGTCAGTAATTACGGACCACCCTGTATATATATCACTTTTCCACTACAAATACCTTACAGCCCTCTTCCATACTTCGACTTCCGTTTCTCTGCAGCCCGCTTCCATTCGGCAAATATAGTTTGGGGTATTTCTACTAATGCCCATAGTCATTTTAAGGATGTTGAGTCCCTATGAAACATGTTAATGTTAATTGTTCAATAAATAGCTTCTTAATCGTCATGAAATTTTTACACGACCTCCTGAATACTTCATGTAAAAACATACCAAATTTTCCGAATTCTATCATCATTACTTCAACCTCCTTAAGGGTTGAAATAAACAATGATAAGAAAATTCGGAAAATTTGGTATGTTTTTGTATGAAGTATTTAAGAGGTCGTGTTAAAATTTCACGACGATTAGGAAGCTCGTTATTAAAAAATTAACATTTTGTTAAGAACAATTTTTAAAAGAAATAAAAAAAAATTTATCAATAAACTTCGTTTTGTTTCCGTTGCTTTCAGTATATTGTAGATATTATAAAATTGAGAGGTCAACAAAAAAAACTTATTGCAAAGTTACATCAGTTTCCATAAAACAACATTTAATTTGTGAATGTTAATTGTTCAATAACGAGCTTCCTAATTGTCGTGAAATTTTTACACGACCTCTGAAATACTTCATACAAAAACATACCAAATTTTCAGAATTTTATCATCATTTGCGATTTGGGACTCAACATCCTTAACATACATTGCTTGAAATCTTTCCATCTGGTATCTCCTCTTTCACCCCTAAATTTCGGATCCATTCAACATTACACTTTTTACTATTACTTCCATTACGTGCCGGTATTGTTATTGTTGTTGTTGTTATCGTTGTTGTTGTTGTTGGTGCTGCTATTGTTGTTGTTATTAATCATCATTATCATTATCATCACTAGTCTTATTGATTATTACTATTATTACTATTATAAAGTATATATATATATATATATCTCATTTCAACAATTCGTGTCCGAATCGCAGGACGGCGAGTTGTTCGGTATCGACCAAAACTTCTGGGACTTTCCTTGTCTGCGGGCAAAGCGATCATTGCGCGATGGTTTGGGCTCGACGAGCGCTCTCGATATCACGCCGAACAAGCACTATATCCACGCGACTGTGCCGGCCCGACGTGCCGCCCAATTACGTAGCAGCATGATTTCCGGTTACACCGGAAACGAGAAGCGCGTCAAGGCCGTGCGCGATAACATGATTCGCGAGGGCATAAGACCGCGAAAAAGTTCACTCGCCGAATCGACGACCCCGATGGCATACGTCGAGCATGTGAGGAAGGGCTATCGCGACAAGAGAGAACATTTGGCCAGACTCGAGGAAACCTCCGAAGCAACCACGGAAGCAACCCAATCAGAGACCGACCCATCCCGGAAAGGCAAACCGAAGAAAAAAGTCCGAGTGAATTTGGGCGACGAATCCGAAAATCCGTGAATTTCGTCGTTTTATTTTCATAGTGGTATCGAAGCATTTCCGTGCGAATTTTGCTAATTTTCGGCGATGATTTTTCTCATTGTCGAAGAATTGTCGAGCTATTTTCGGCCTGTTATTTTATCTGTAGGAAAGATATAGTATCGAATAAAAGAGGCGAATGGGTTCGTGAGCTTTTTGATTTGAGGTTTAACTTTTAGGAACCAGAATATTTAACAATTAACTGATTTTCGTCTGTAGTTGAATTAAAAAACGTACTAGTATATTGATAAAATTTCAGCCCAAGCTGCCGCACTTTTAAGGCGTTACCCCCACTCGTAGCGCAAAAAAAGCCTTTTTCATGAATTTTTTTAAAGAAAACTACAAAAATTTTTAAATCGATCAATATACCATCTTAAAGAACACATCTTTAAGAACTTTCAGTAATTTTTTTATTGAAAAATATTACATTGTTTAGTGGCAAATGGCCGTCAATGAAATAATGTTTTTATATACACGGTTTGCGGTGACCAACATTGCGGCGAAGTGGATCATCTGAAAAAAAAATGCGGATGGATTTAGTCAAATATAAGTATAAACTAGTCTTTAATCGAAGGATTTTAAAAAATATTCATTTTTCACAAAATGGCGGACAGTCAAAGTTAATGGTTCGATTTTAACGAAAAAAAACGGCCGTTTTTTGGCTATAAAACGGCCATTTTTTTTCGAAAAAGAAAATTGAACGATTAAAGACTACATTTTTATGTATTAAATAAGCCTGCAAAATTTCAAGAAGATCGGTTCATTAGTGTTCGAGTAATCTTGGTCACCGACTTCAGAAATGCCATTTTGAGAAAAAGGCGTTTGAAGTTTCAATTAGCCGGTCGTTCACACAACGGATTCTTCTCTTTCAACGCTCATATCTCAGTCAATTTTGTTCGGATCGACTTGAAATTTTCAGGACATATTCTCAGATACTTATACTTCAAAAAAATGCAATAAAAAAAATCGATTTTTTCAAAATCGCAAGTGGGGGTAACCCCTTAACAAAATGTTACGACTCTAAAAATCACCTCATTCGTGCGGCACTTCGTGGAGATTACACGCTGGCCACGTCTCTATCTGTTCATTTATTCATTCGATTTAAGGAGGTACGATCACTTCCACGGGGTCAAAAAAAGTCTAAATTCATCTTACCCACAGCTTCTCTGATTGATGTTTACTTATGTTGATTATTCGTATTATCGTAGTGTGCCAAATGTTGGGGTAAATGATGAATTTATCGCACGTGAACAAATAAAAACAGAAAAATTAGATAGTCAACGACTCGGTAGTGATCTTCGTAATAATATTAACATAATAAAATTCAAGCCTATTAAAATAGGCTTGAATTACCTCAGTGGAATTAACACGATAGGCAGAATATAATTATGCATATTAGTGATACGTGATAAATAATAAAACTCCATAAATTGTTGTTTGCATATTTTGTGGCGGCTTCTATTCAAATTAATTTCAATTTTGAACCGGAAATTGAAACTTTCTTGTAACGTAGTGCTTTAACTACACGGTGAATATTGATTTTCTTATTTTTTACAATATCTATTATATCTAATCTATCGAATTTCAGTTTTCCAACGGGTTTAATTGGATACGTGAGCAGAAAAACCACGATCACCGCACTTCCGGTTGACCGTCTCCGTAAGACGACGTGCTTCGGTAACTCAAAGTGCTCGACTTTGCAGTTTCATTGCGAAAAACCTTAACGGTTAAAATAGATCAAATTTTGGCAATAGGCGCAAAAAAATATTCGTCAAAATCATATAAAAATGTCAAATCCGAAAGTTGGATTCGTAGTAATGATCGTAACTCCTTAAAAATACAAACATTTTTCCCATCTCGTGCCTCCTTTAGGGATAACCCCACTCCAGCGGCAGAAAATAAGGCCTAACTTATTTATTTAAAATAAGGCCTAACTAGTTTATTTTGGGAGTATGGAAAAAGGAATGCGACTTCTTTTGAGACGGTTTATTCAACACATATTAAAGTACAACATTTTTTTTTTTAATTTTCATACAAAATGGTGGCGACAGAGCCCATCTTGAAAAACGTATTTTTTTTACAATTAACTTCACGGGAGGACGTTTTTCTCGTAAATTATAAGACCTGGAACAAAGAGCAAAAAAAATGTAATCTATATATTATTAGCAATGGGACCACGTAGAATTTTTTTTTATCAAATTTTCGAAAAATGGCGCACTTTGAAAGAAATAAATCGATTTTTTGCCCAAAAAATGAGCAGCAAATTGTTTATAAAAAAAACGTTGACATTTAATTTTGAAAAACGGCTACGTACTCCCATAGAGAATGTAATTATGAAGCTACTATCACAATTTCTAACGATAATCGATAATCGATCGATAATCGAGCCTTTAAAAAAAAAATTTTCGCTACAGGATCCATTGCATATTGTTTTTATGAAACAAAGTATTTTTTAAGCCAAAAAAACGATTTTTCCAAAATCTTAGAGTGGTGTTATCCCTTAAACTGGTCCACGCGCGTAAGAATTCTAAATTGTCCGTTACGCAAATAAAAACAGGGGGTCACCGAATGTTCAAAGAAAATATTAATGGTAAAACTTGGAAAAATGTGACTAGCACAAGAATCTTCGTAGCCGCAAGTTTTCCGAGAAAATGTGAAAAATATCTAAATCTACTAAGTTTGCGTAAAAATGTTTATTCCAGTTTATGGGTGACCCCTCGCGAAAGGGTGGTTGGAACGTTAGCCACAATCCAAGATTTAATTTTTGAAAGAAGATACGTTATTGTCTAGACTATGCTGAGCCTCTACGAATTTTTTCAAATGTTTTCACCACAAAACACCAGAGATAAAGAATAGTTTAAGGATGTTGAGTCCCTATGAAACATGTTAATGTTAATTGTTCGATAAATAGCTTCTTAATCGTCATGAAATTTTTACACGTTACAAAACTTTTAACACGTTACAAAATTTTTACACGTTACAAAATTTTAATCGTCATGAAATTTTATACTTCATGTAAAAACATACCAAATTTTCAGAATTCTATCATCATTACTTCAACCTCCTTAAGGGTTGAAATAAAAAATGATAAGAAAATTCAGCAAATTTGGTATGTTTTGTATGAAGTATTTAAGAGGTCGTGTTAAAATTTCACGACGATTAGGAAGCTCGTTATTAAAAAATTAACATTTTGTTAAGAACAATTTTTAAAAGAAATAAAAAAAAAAATATCAATAAACTTCGTTTTGTTTCTGTTGCTTTCAGTATATTGTAGATATTATAAAATTGAGAGGTCAACAAAAAAACTTATTGCAAAGTTACATCAGTTTCCATAAAACAACATTTACTTTGTGAATGTTAATTGTTCAATAACGAGCTTCCTAATTGTCGTGAAATTTTTACACGACCTCTGAAATACTTCATACAAAAACGTACTAAATTTTCAGAATTTTATCATCATTTGCGATTTGGGACTCAACATCCTTAGTATCTACCTTTCATTGATGAGGTTCATTGAAGAAGAAAAAAATCATAAACCGTCATTTGACTCAACCGGACCGTCCTAACCTCCTCAATTGTCGTCGAGGTGTATTTAGTTCCATTACTCGTATTTTACAAATAAACCCAAATAAACCCAAACAAGCCCAAACGGTTTTCAGCTATTGAGCAATTTCCACGATCGAAGAATGTTCAGCCTCTGTTTTTCTCTGTACGATAAAAACAGCGACGGATTAAAAATTGAATGGATTCGTGATATTTTGACTCGTGCTTCAAAAATCCAAACGAAACAGTTTCGACTCTAGAAGATATTTCGGTCAACAGGCATTCCAAGATCCAAAAAGAAAGAGATTTTCCAACAAAAAAAAATGTTTACTCAATTTACTGAAATTCCGTTTAATTAAAATATATCGTGCATCATGAAAATGAACATCAAACATAATTGAACAAATTTCCACTCGGGCCGTGTTAAATTAACGGCCGTTATTAACGGCATTTTTCCAAAGTAGCTAACTGGAGAGGTGCGTGTTCGAGGACCAAGAAAAAAGTTATGATTTTTGTTTTTTCTCTAACACGTGAGACGAATGATTCCCGCGGGGATATTTATTTTGATGTCGAAAAGTCTAAACAGCCTCGTCGTGCGTGTGCCCTGCACACGAGGAAAAATGTTGAAAAAATTTGTAGTTGAGGGAATCGACCTCGCAGGTCTCGGCCGAAGGCGTTCCCGAAATATCTGCTCAATTACTGGAATTAGTGAAAACAGGCATAGCGTTCCAGAGTCACGAAAAGAGGGATGGGTAGGGAGAGAATGAGTGAAGGAGATTACAGCTACATGTGGCACTTTTTCGACGTCTGAGAGTAAAGATCCTCGTCGGCTTTTCCGACAAAAAGCGTTAAAAGTCGCGGCCCCGTACGATTTTCGATCGGGTGACATCGCAGGGCGTGGCACACACCCTGTCCACGCAGCTCAGCTTCGTGTTGGGTGGCTGCGTGAGACGCGCACAGAACGAACAGCAGACGAAAAGTCTCGTCTTATAAAAATCATAATTCGTCCGAATTATCATTTTGTAATAATTCAAACGAATTAAAATGAAAACGAATAAAGTAAATAATTAAAATGACCAATCGAAAAATGCGCCATTATTTCGTGACGAAGTGGCAATGCGATGGAAACGATCTATTATATTGTTATTATTTAACGAACAAAAGTATTCGTTTCAATCGAAGGGGAACGTACTAGTTTGGGTTTGTTTGGGTTTAAAAGAATCAAAAGGCTGTTCGGTAACTTCCGATAAAAATTGACGCAATGGACTAGGCTCGTTTGGATTTGTTTGGGTTTGAGGATTCAAGGTGTAATTTATTAGTTGCGATGAGCCCTAACGGATTGTTGGGGCCTCAACTGTCTAAAGGTATATACATTCAAAAATATGTTTAATTTTCTTTATTTAAAAATATCAAAAATATACAAGGATATGATCCTTGGGGCGTCGTAAAAAAAATCGGTACCCAAAATTTCTATTTATGTAATCTATAATAACTAATTTTTGGCCCAAAAATCACTATTTATGTTCAAACGTCCGCCATTTTGTCATAAATCGATATTTCCAAAATCGGCTACGACAAGTACTGGATAATGGTGTGTAGAATAACCACAAAAAATCTCAAGGCAATCGGTTCATTGGTTTTCGAGATATTTTGGGTACCAATTTTTTTACGACGCTCCAAGGATCATACAATATCCTCGTATATTTTTGATATTTTTAAACAAAGAAAATTAAACATATTTTTGAATGTATATACTTTTAGACAGTTAAGGATGTTGAGTTCCTATGAAACATGTTAATGTTAATTGTTCAATAAATAGCTTCTTAATCGTCATGAAATGTTTACACGACCTCCTGAATACTTCATGTAAAAACATACCAAATTTTCAGAATTCTATCATCATTACTTCAACCTCCTTAAGGGTTGAAATAAAAAATGATAAGAAAATTCTGAAAATTTCGTATGTTTTTGTATGAAGTATTTAAGAGGTCGTGTTAAAATTTCACGACGATTAGGAAGCTCGTTATTAAAAAATTAACATTTTGTTAAGAACAATTTTTGAAAGAAATAAAAAAAAATTTATCAATAAACTTCGTTTTGTTTCCGTTGCTTTCAGTATATTGTAGATATTATAAAATTGAGAGGTCAAAAAAAAACTTATTGCAAAGTTACATCCGTTTCCATAAAACAACATTTAATTTGTGAATGGTAATTGTTCAATAACGAGCTTCCTAATTATTGTGAAATTTTTACACGACCTCTGAAATACTTCATACAAAAACATACCAAATTTTCAGAATTTTATCATCATTTTCGATTTGGGACTCAACATCCTTAAGGCCCCAATCCGAAATTTGAAATAGTGTTCCTTGAAAAAAAATTCACAAAAATTACCTTTTTTCCAGCTCCTAGGTGGATATCTGCCCTTAAGTTTAGAGACATCAACAGCAATGTAGCAGTTGCAAAGGAAAACTAACTCAACCACAATGGGTTGGCGCACCATCCTACTTTTTCTCACCGCAGCACAGCATTTACAATCAATCAAATCCATTTCTTTCCTAATGTGTCTACAGCCAATGAAACGTGGGATTCTTCTTGTAAATACAAAAAGACCAACGTTCTCGCATCCAACGAACACTCGCACAATTTTGTAAGTAGATACGTAAGATCGCTCGATTGCGTTTCTTTACGAGCAATAAAAAATCCGAGGATCAGTACAAAATCGTGTCGGAAATTTAACGGGAGTACTTAAAATCGAGAGAACTCAATAAACTCCCTATATGGAGAAGCAAATTTTCATTTGATGTATCATCGCCGGAGAAATTGGATATCCCCATGTGCAACAGATTATCCAAAGTCCGGTCGTTCTCAAGCCCACGGTCAATAACGAAAGACTTTACTGTCACGGGGGGTTTCGTGACAGCGCACGACCGAGAAAAGGCTTTTTTACAGCCTGGACCGAGATCTCGTTCGGGAATGTAAGTGGATACGTGGCACGGCGAGAATTTATTCGAGCCCTCGCGCGGCGACCGCTCCAGCCGGGAAAGTGATTTATAAGGAAGAAATAATAAAGCAAAATGGGGGAGGGGGAGACAAGTTAAGAGACCCATCGTGCGGTCACTCGACACGACTAATGGACTCGTAATGATCGGTCAACGTTTTCACGCCCGTCAGGACGAGAGCAAATTTTCTCGGGGAAGCGAGAAAATGGTCCTGAAGTTTCAGGATTTCTGGACTTCTGAATGATGATTCAGGACTTCTAAAGGATAAAATTCTGACAGAGAAAACTTTTCAACATTTCTTCAAGATTTTTAAAAAATATTAGGATTTTATTGTAGAACATTTTTATAGGATGGAACTTCAAACTTAAAAAGTCTTGATAAGCATGCTGGATTAAAAAATCCTGGAAAACTTTCCGTATGAACGGAATTCTGGAAAACCGTCTGGATCAAGAAGCTCCTGGAGAGCTTTCCTGGAAAACTTTTCAAATGAACGGAATTCTGGAAAACCGTCTGAATCAAGAAGCTCCTGGAGAGCTTTCCTGGAAAACTTTCCGAATGAAGAAAATCCGGAATTTTTTTTTTAATGAATGAAATCCTCGGAACCTGTCTGATTAAAGAAACTTCTGAAAAACTTTCCGGGAAAATTCGGAAAAATTCTGTTCCAAGAGAGAAACGTTTCGATGATTTTCAATATTTTCTTCATTCAAAAAGTTTCTTAACACATATTATATTGTATCATATCACCCTATTATCAATGAAATCGTGTAAATGAAGGATACTTAAGGATGTTGAGTCCCAAATCGCAAATGATGATAAAATTCTGAAAATTTGGTATGTTTTTGTATGAAGTATTTCAGAGGTCGTGTAAAAATTTCACGACAATTAGGAAGCTCGTTATTGAACAATTAACATTCACAAATTAAATGTTGTTTTATGGAAACTGATGTAACTTTGCAATAAGTTTTTTTTTTGACCTCTCAATTTTATAATATCTACAATATACTGAAAGCAACGGAAACAAAACGAAGTTTATTGATAAATTTTTTTTTATTTCTTTTAAAAAATTGTTCTTAACAAAATGTTAATTTTTTAATAACGAGCTTCCTAATCGTCGTGAAATTTTAACACGACCTCTTAAATACTTCATACAAAAACATACCAAATTTTCAGAATTTTCTTATCTTTTTTTATTTCAACCCTTAAGGAGGTTGAAGTAATGATGATAGAATTGTGAAAATTTGGTATGTTTTTACATGAAGTATTCAGGAGGGCGTGTAAAAATTTCATGACGATTAAAAAGCTATTTATTGAACAATTAACATCAACATGTTTCATAGGGACTCAACATCCTTAATTCCCCCAATTGCATTTCTTCCAGAAACTACACAAGATTTATTAATTCCAAAAACATTCCAAAACGCATTCAGATTCTGCAAAAGTACGTTGAAAAACATCGATATCGTAGTTCTTTCCAATCAATTAAATTTATTAGTACAGTTTACGCACAACTTGTGAAAACTCTCAATGCCCGGATCCAACGCACCCTTGGGAAAAACGAATAAAAATAATTGTAAATAAAGGAACGTTCGACGAGAATGAGAAAAAAAAGGAGCGTTTCTTCTCGCGCGAAGAATTTCTGGTGCGTGTGCTCGTAAAAGCCGATACCCGCTTTCGACTTTTACGACTTTTCTCCTCGCAATCGCCGCGCACTTTTCGGTATAATATTTCGAGAAAAATGGAATTCCTTGTTTCTCTGCGTGCGTGTCTGTTATATGCGTAAGAGGAAAATCATATACGAAAGCCCTCGAGTTATAAGCTATATATATATATATATACTCGACAAACCCTTAAACGCAAATCAGCTGGAAAATCGTAAAAGCAAAAATGTCACAAATGTAATGGAATAGAGAGCCTTTTCCCACCCCTTTTTTTAACATTCTCTCTTCTTTCTCTCCCTCTCTCTCTCTCTCCCCTCTCTCTCTGATGGTGTGCAACTTTCTTCGAGTAATAAAGAGGGCGGGGACGTTTTTTACAAGAAATGCAACCCCTCGTATGCACGTGTGTGCTTTGCTCTTTGAATCGTAGATTATTTAAGGATGTTGAGCCCCTATGAACCATGTTAATGTTAATTGTTCAATAAATAGCTCCTTAATCGGCATGAAATTTTTACACGACCTCCTGAATACTTCATGTAAAAAAATACCAAATTTTCAGAATTCTATCATCATTACTTCAACCTCCTTAAGGGTCGAAATAAAAAATGCTAAGAAAATTCTGAAAATTTGGTATGTTTTTGTATGAAGTATTTAAGAGGTCGTGTTAAAATTTCACGACGATTAGGAAGCTCGTTATTAAAAATTTAACATTTTGTTAAGAACAATTTTTAAAATAAATAAAAAAAAATTTATCAATAAACTTCGTTTTGTTTCCGTTGCTTCCAGTATATTGTAGATATTATAAAATTGAGAGGTAAAAAAAAAACTTATTGCAAAGTTACATCAGTTCCCATAAAACAACATTTAATTTGTGAATGTTAATTGTTCAATAACGAGCTTCCTAATTGTCGTGAAATTTTTACACGACCTCTGAAATACTTCATACAAAAACATACCAAATTTTCAGAATTTTATCATCATTTGCGATTTAGGACTCAAAATCCTTAACGAATGAGGAAAAACAAGAGCAAGGGACAGAGCCGAAGTCAAAGAGGGAGTAGGATACAGACGACGATAACTTCGCATATTCGTCAAGCATTTTACGGCACCCAGAAGGTTCGCCATCGTCGAAAGGTTCAAAGGTTCAATAGGTATTCAAGTATTTTGTATTTTTTAAATATCTTCTTCCAACGAGAGCGCCTCGTCATCGATGATTTCACTGCCAACGAAACGGCGAGTTTTTATTTCGGTTTTTCTTTTTTACGTTTCCCGTGCCCGCCCCCGCGGCGTCTTCTCGAGTCTCTCGTAATAAAAAAAATTAATTGCACTCGCTTGGAATTTCCCATGCATTTCTTTCTCTCAGAGAGAGAGAGGGGGAGGGGGGAGCGAGAGAGAGAGAGGAGTGGGAGGAAATCGGAGCAAACGTCATAAATTCATTAATAAATTACGCGAGCCAATTATAATTCTGTCCAATTCCGCGAGCGGGCGTGTAGCCAATAAATCTCGGCAAAACAACCCAACAGTCCTGTTTGCGAGTGTGTGCGCCTCGGCGATTATATTGCCACAACTTTGTACACACACAGCGAATTGACGCATACACAGCACCAAAACCGCCCTTCCTCTTCACCCTGCCCCATTCGCCCTCTTCGTTCCACCTTTCCACCCGACTCAAGCCCCATCGGTTTGCGCTCGCACTCACACACTCGCGTCACTCGTCGACGAATTGGCTCTAAATGCGGTATTTTGCAGAGGGGAGGCCCGAAGGAACGGCACCCATAACGCTTCGACGATTATTAAGAGACGCCCGCGCAATTTCGCCCCGCGCGAGCATCAATTAAAAATTACGCTCGATCGAGGACCCGAGAGGGGAAGAGAGACGAACTGTTCAAATTGCATCTTTTCGAGCCACTCCTACGCCTCGTAATGCGCAATAACCGTACGCATAACTGTTCCAAAGACTGACACACAAATTAATCGAACTTTGAAGTTTGTACATATATATATATATATATATATACAAACTTCAAAGTTCGATTAATTTATATATATATATATATACACATACATATAAACATATATATGTCTGGCGGCAGATGCCGGGACACTTTCTTATATAACATGGTGTTTCCCAGGACTTGTGTCGTATTCCAGACCAGTCCTGGAACCCAATTATGTCCAGGGGCATTTTCCGGGACAGCCTGGAATATGCCAATGTATACAGCTTGACAGCTTCCAGGACTGTATATCGAAATGTACGTACAAATGTATGTATACTGATGTATAGGCACATTCCAGGACTTTGTTGACTTCCAGGACTGTACATCGAAATGTACGTACAAATATATGTATACTGATGTATCGGCACATTCCAGGACTTCGTCGACTTCCAGGACTGTACATCGAAATGTACGTACAAAAGTATGTATCCTGATAGACAGGTACTTTCCAGGACTGTATCAAACACATGTACGTACATATGGAAGTATATATCTATAGATAGGCAGGTTCTGGGACTGTACACAACGGATGTACATACATATGGAAAAACGCAACTATACATCCATACATAGATAGGTTCCAGGACTGTACAAAATCGATGTACGTACATATGGGAGAACGCGATTGTACATCTATCCATAGATAGGTTCCAGGACTCAGCCGTATTCCAGGACTGTGCAAAATCGATATAAATAGATATGATAGGACATGATTGTACATCTATATGTAGGTCGCTTCCAGGACTGTGCAAAATAGATGCACGTACATGTAGGTGACAGACGCGTTTGTGCATAAATTATTTTAAGGCAGTAGTCTGGTCGAGAGCGAGATTTTTGACATAATTTTTGGGTTGTATTAACTTTTAAACCGTTAAAGTTGCCTTGATGAAATTTTACATATGTGTTTATTGTTCCTTTGAGAATGTATCTACATTTAAAAAAAAATTGTTTTAAATAGTGTCATGTAGTTTTTTCTTTTTTCACAACATGGTCCGACAAAAATGGCCTCAATCGGCGCCCACTCTGGGTGATATATGCATCTGAAAAAAACAATATATATATTCTCAATCTGTATGAGTATTCTGAGCACCGGTAGCAGAATTAGTACTTAAAAAAATGTTGTTACAAAATGGCGGCCTGTTAAACTTTAATTAACGATATTTCATACATTTTCGGGTATTCGATGAGTTATAAAATGTGGGCAAAAGCCCTCTACTATTATTACATGACATTATGTTCCAGGAATATTTAAAAATAGGCACGTACATTCCGACATGTATATTTTCCGCAGTAATATATGCAGCACCTGATTTTGTCGGATCTAACAGAATGTATTTGTCTATTTTTTCCTTCACATGTCCTGATATATGCCATTGTACCATATATTTGGTTGCTACTAATTATCGCAACTTATTTTGAATCGTGCACGAATTAATAACGAAAAAAACAAAGTCAGCCGTGACATCCACCATTAAAGAATGTTCACAGACGCTTGATTTGAAAAGGATTAAGGGGTAAGACCACAGTAGAATTTTAAAAAATGTCGATTCGGAAGTTTTGGAAAAGTTTAACCCTTTCAGTCATGCATTTTTCATCTGCACCGATTTTGATGAAGATTGGTGCTCGAGGGTTTTCGGGGTCGCTGATTACGAATCCGGCATTAGATTTTCAAAATTCAAAATGGCGGATCCAATATGGCGGACTTGAAATTCTAAATACTTATTAATTCTTCTAAAACTTCGTACTCAGGGGTTTTCGGGGTCGCTGATCACGAATCCGGCATTAGATTTTCAAAATTCAAAATGGCGGTTCTAATATGGCGGACGTGAAATTCAAAATACTTATTAATTCTTCTAAAACTTTGTACCCAGGGGTTTTCGGGATCGCTGATTACGAATCTGGCATTAGATTTTCAAAATTCAAAATGGCGGACCCAATATGGCGGATGTAAAATTCCAAATGCTTATTAATTATTCTAAAACTTTGTACTCACAGGTTTTCGGGGTCACTGATCACGAATTCGGCATTAGATTTTAAAAATTCTTTCGAATCTAAAACACGGATTTTAATTTTGCGGTCATAAATTATTTTGGTTGCAGAATGATCTCAAATTAACTGAAATATTTATTTCTAATGTATATTTGTAGGAATATTCCGGATAAAGTAGGATTTTATATGATCATAAACAACGTACTCATAAACAACGGCAACAACCTCTGATGAAACACCTGGAAACCAAATGTCCGAGGCGACCGCTTCTGTTGAGTCTCAGAATATATAGACATAAGCAATATGCACGCCATTAGATCTGGACTAGAAAACATCTCTAAGCTGCGTTTGTAGTAACTGCAATGGTAATACAGTTGCGTGCAAAAGTTTTGGGCCATCCTATTTTCAGGCATATTGCATTAAAATACGACTTTGTTTAGGTCGAAATATGCTCAAGCCTTTGGAATATACCGTTGGATAATTTGGGATGGGTCCTGGTACATGCCACGTGGTGGCTGTCCTTCAATCCACCAAATGGCTAGAATAAAAGGATTCGTTTGTCTTTGACGAAAACAAATAATAGAAGCTGTGTGTCCCGAAAACTTTCGAAAGAAATATCAGTTCGAAGTTACTCGAATAAGCGTTATAGTTTATTTAGGAAAATTATCGAAGATATATGTCCGGAAGAGGTATCTGTGGTATCCACCAAAGAGCTAACAAATTCTAGCACACATATAAAATAATCTTGACCAAAGCGACTGTATTTGAAAAAGTTTATTCCGTCGCTATTTCATCGTAATTCTCGCTGATGAATAAATTTGATACGTACTATCATTGTGCGGTGCCATTTCAGACTATAGTTACAATCAAACAAGCATTCCGCAGGGCTCAAAAAATACTCAATTCCTGAAATACACTACTCCAAAAAATTAGAAGAACAGAAAATTTCTTCGATTTTATTTAGTGATTTTTGAAGCGCTCTACCTGTGTGACAAATGGTTGTATCGAAATTAAAAAAAGCATTTTGAAGCGTCAAGCGTCTAGTTTTGAGATCTTCTGGCAAATATTTTTGTGGGGTAAGGTTATCGTGGGATCACAAGAACAAATTTTCTTGTTTTTTTTTTTCACGACTCCACGGGCTCAGGATTTGTTTTAAAAGTTAAATCAATGGAAAGGTCAGTTAGCTTGTGTATTTAGCTTCACTTTGATTGTTTTCGTACATCTATTTTTTGTTAAGATATCCGACTTTGAATGAAAAAGGATCGTTTTGTCTTTATTCATCGATATCTGATCAATGAAGAATCGCACAGGGCATTAAAAGGCAGATTTGAAAAGTTGAATAAATTTCCTACAGGATCCTTCCGTTAATTTTTCAGAATTTTTTCCACCCTTAACATTAATTTGAAAAATGTACAAAAAATGACTTTTAATGGTTTTCCGGTAAATCTACCACTACTCTACAAATATTGATGGAAAGACTAAGGTTGCCAGGTTTGTTTCAGTTTAATGTATCCCTAATAGCCCTGTAAACTTTCAAATTTAACCATCGAACCGTTTTTTCGGACCCATTGATCAAAGTTTAACAAAACAATTAACGGAACAAGTATTGTTCCTAAATATCTTGTAATCGTCATCAAAATTAAAAGATCAATTTGTTCCGACGTTTTTTTTTACAACTTTGCACTAGTAAGTTGTTAAATTGACGAGAAAATAGTTCGAAAAACTTCAAAAAAACATTTTTGTTTTTTTTTTCAGATTTGTAAACCATTTCAGGAAATAATACTCATTGCGTCATGAGCATCCGAATTTAAGGCCATGTGCCACACGCCAGAAAATTTCGACGCGGCCTCTCGTTACGTCGGTAGCGCAGATCTCGTAGCTTTTAGCTACGAATCGCTACCGACGAACAGCGCAGCGCTCGCGATTCGATCTCGATGCTTCGCCCTGGGACAAAGATGCGAAGCCAAACAGACGGCGATCGCTAAGCGCGCGCGTGTGTGTTTGTGTGTTGCTACGCCGCGCCGGCCGCGTGGAGAAAAAACGAAAACAATCTCGCGCGCCGTTCGGTCGTACGCAACACCCGACATCTATGTGTGTATCACACAATGCACACGACTATGCGTAGCGACCATGGTACGCTTGTATTGTCTGGAGAGCGGTGCAACTTTGTTGCATTTTACGTAGTATACAGAAATTCGATCGAATCGATTTTTTCTTTCGACGACGGCCGCCACCAAAAGACTCGTCTTGCGGAAGGGTACCGGCATTTTTCCATGCGTTTTTAATTCATTTGAGCAAATAAGCTCCAGCACTATTTGTAGCCTCGATGTCGCTGATCGTCAACGATTAAGATCCCTGCCAAAATTTCTAGCGAACAAAAATACTCGAGATTCACTCTACAAAACAGTGGTAAGATTTTACAATGCTCACTATTTAAACAAATACGTTCAGCATTTTTATCTCTGCCAGGGTTCATATTTGGCGGCATTTTTGCTGGTCAACTTCTCGAACAATCAAGTTCGCTAGTCTCGCTCTACGGAAGAGCGGTGAAATTTTGCGATCGCGCATTGTTTAAACAAATGCCATCAAATCGATTTTCTTTGTCGACAGCGGTCATCGGTGGAAATTCCTTTATGGTTGAATTCGATTGCTGCAAAAACCTCGAGCGAACGAGATTGCTCAAAACTCACTCTACAAAAGAGTGGTAAAATTTTACAATGCTATTTGTTTAAACAATTGCGTTTAGCATCTTTTTCTCTGCCATGGCTTATCTTCGGCAGGTTTAGGCGGTGGGGAGGGGGGCAGAGGTCGCTTCGACCACCCTACACTGATGTCGTTAAAGATGTTTAGTTCTTAGCGACTTCTTCATAATTACTGAAAATGATTATTCTTGTTATTAATAACTTTGTAAAATAATATTTCGAAATCTCGTCCCGAAAATAATCATTCTGTATGGTCCGAAATATGCTCCGGTGGCAAAATTCACTGTTTCGTATACATACCCAAATATGCTTGGACTTCAAGACATTGGGCATGACGATAGAGCTGGAATGCGCCCCGTGATTCTGGAAAAGTCATTCATCAACGCTGGACGAAACCGTACTATAGAAACCGCGTGTTCCAAAAATTACCAAGAAAAGTCCTATTTGGCAGTTTCCAGGATAGTCATTATGGTTTACTTAGGGAAGATATCACAGGTACATTCCGTTTGGTTCGAAATATGCGCCATTGCCGAAATGTATTATTTCGTCTATCGGTGCTCGGGACTCGGGCGATTGTGTGAGAAATGGACTGGAATCAACCCAATGGTTCTAATCAAGTCACTCGGTAATGTCCTTGTCGGCAACGTATTATAGAAACCGCGTGTCCCGAAAACTGCCAAAAAGTACTATTTGACAGTTTCCGGGTCAGGGATGGTTTATTAAGGAAAGATGTCATAGATACATTCCTAAACTAAATAAATCCATAGAGGTGTACACCAAACCCAGACATCCAGAAAGCAACCTTGCTCGGAGAATCTGAATTTGACGCTACTTACTCCTCACCAATTTTAGTGTAACGGTCGCAAATAATTGTTCTCGTTGAATAGTAAATTTATGAAATAATATTTCGAAGTTGCGTCTTGAAAATGATCATTCGATCTGGTCCAAAGTATGCTTTAATCCCGAAATATACAGTTTCCTATATATTCTGAAACATGCTCGGATTTCGGGACGTTCAATGTGACGAATGGGCTGGCATCTACCCCATGGTTCCCATAACGTTATTCGGCAATGTCCTGGATGACAATCTATTACAGAAACCACCTGTCCCGAAAATTGAAAAGAGTTTTACTTGGCAGTTTCCGGGACACGCATGGTATATTCAGGAGAGATGTCAAATATATGTTCCCCGGCTGTAGACGTACATAGAGATTTACACCAAGGCCCAGGCATACTGTCCGACATGCAAAGCAGCCTCGTTCAGAGCATCTGTACTTAAAGATATTCAGTTCTCTTAACTTTATTGTAATATCTGCAAATAATTGTTCTTGTTAAATAGTAACTTTATGAAGTAATATTTCGTCCCGAAAATTATCTGTCTATTTGGTCCGATATATGCTCCAGTTCCGAAATGTACTGTTCCGTTTATATTTTGGAATATACTTGGAGTTCGGGATACAGGACATGATAAGCGGGCTGGAATCAACCTATTCGTTCTGTTACAGGCCTTCGGCAATGTTCTCGTCGACAATGTATTATAGAGACCGTGAGTCCCGAAAACTAGCGCGCAGGTCCTATTTGGCAGTTTCCAGGACAGGCATTATGGTTTATTTAGAAAAGACATCACAGACTCATTTTGTTTGGTCCGAAATATGCTCCATTGCCGAAATGTGCTCGAGACTCGGGTCACATTACGTGAGAAATGGACTGGAATCAACCCAATGGTTCTACTGATGTCACTCGGTAATGTCCTGGTCTACAACGTATTACCGAAACCGCGTGTCCCGGAAACTGCCAAAAAAGTACTACTTCATAGTTTCCGGGACACACATGGTATATTTAGAAGAGATATCACAAGGACATTCCTGAACTGAATAAATCCGTAGAGGTGTACACCAAGGCCTAAACATATTCCCCAACATGTAAAGCAGCCTTGCTCAGAGCATCTGTTATATTCTGGAATATGCTTGGAGTTCGGGACACACAACGTGTTAAGTGGGCTGGAATCAACCTATTGGTTCTGTTAGTCATTGGGAGATATCCTGATCGACAACGTGTGATAGAAATCGCGTGTCCCGGAAACTAGCGAAAAGGTCCTATTTGGCAGTTTCCAGGACGACATTATGGTTCATTTTGGAAAGACATCACACATACATTCTGCTTGGTCCGAGATATGCTCCATTGCCGAAATGTATTGTTTCGTTTATTTGTGCTCGGGACTCGGGTCACATTACGTGAGAAATGGACTGGAATCAACCCAATGTTTCTAATAATGTCACTCGGTAATGTCCTGGTCGACAACGTATTACAGAAACCGCGTGTCCCGAAAACTGCCAAAAAGTACTACTTCACAGTTTCCGGGACACACATGGTATATGTAGGCGAGATATCACAGGGACGTTCCTGAACTGAAGAAATCCGTAGCGGTGTACACCAAGGTCCAGGAATATTCCCCAACATACAAAGCAGCCTTGCTCGGAGCATCTGCACTTGAAGGTGTTCAGTCCTCTCGACTTTATCGTAACGTCTGCAAATACTTGTTCTTGTTTAATGGTAGCTTTATGAAGTAATATTTAGCCCCGAAAATTATCACTCTGTTTGGTCCGAAATATGCTCCACTTCCGAGATGCACTGTTCGCCTGAAATCTACCCCGTGGTTCGTCCAAAGTCATTTGACAATGTGCTGGACGACAACAAATTATAGAAACCGTGGTTCCCGAAAACTAGCGCAAAGCTCCTATTTGGCAGTTTCCAGGACAGGTATTATGGTTTATTTAGAAAAGATATCACAGACTCATTTTGTTTGGTCCGAAATATGCTCCATTGCCGAAATGTAGTGTTTCGTTTATTTGTGCTCGAGACTCGGGTCACATTACGTGAGAAATGGACTGGAATCAACCCAATGGTTCTACTGATGTCACTCGGTAATGTCCTGGTCTACAACGTATTACCGAAACCGCGTGTCCCGGAAACTGCCAAAAAAGTACTACTTCACAGTTTCCGGGACACACATGGTATATTTACGAGAGATATCACAGAGACATTCCTGAACTGAATAAATCCGTAGAGGTGTACACCAAGGCCTAAGCATATTCCCCAACATGTAAAGCAGCCTTGCTCAGAGCATCTGTACTTGGCGGTGTTGAGTCCTCTCGATTTTATCGTAACGTCTGCAAATAAATGTTATTATCTAATAGTAACTTTATGAAGTAATATTTCGCCCCGAAAATCATCACTCTGTTTGGTCCGAAATATGCTCTACTTCCGAAATGCATTGTTTCGGTTATATTCTGGAATATGCTTGGAGTTCGGGACACACAACGTGTTAAGTGGGCTCGAATCAACCTATTGGTTCTGTTAGTCATTGGGAAATATCCTGATCGACAACGTGTGATAGAAATCGCGTGTCCCAGAAACTAGCGAAAAGGTCTTATTTGGCAGTTTCCGGGACGACATGATGGTTTATTTTGGAAAGACATCACACATACATTCTGCTTGGTCCGAGATGTGCTCCATTGCCGAAATGTATTGTTTCGTTTATTTGTGCTCGGGACTCGGGTCATATTACGTGAGAAATGGACTGGAATCAACCCAATGTTTCTAATAATGTCACTCGGTAATGTCCTGGTCGACAACGTATTACAGAAACCGCGTGTCCCGAAAACTGCCAAAAAGTACTACTTCGCAGGTTCCGGGACACATATGGTATATGTAGGCGAGATATCACAGGAACATTCCTGAACTGAAGAAATCCGTAGAGGTGTACACCAAGGTCCAGGAATATTCCCCAACATGTAAAGCAGCCTTGCTCAGAGCATCTGTACTTGACGGTGTTGAGTCCTCTCGACTTTATCGTAACGTCTGCAAATAAATGTTATTATCTAATAGTAACTATATGAAGTAATATTTCGCCCCGAAAATCATCACTCTGTTTGGTCCGAAATATGCTCCACTTCCGAGATGCACTGTTTGCCTGGAATCTACCCCGTGGTTCGTCCAAAGTCAGTTGACAATGTGCTGGACGACAATAGATTATAGAAACCGTGTGTCCCGGAAACTGCCCTATAGTAGTTTTTGGCAGTATTTTTGACACGCGGGTTCTATAGTGCGTTATCGGCCAGGACATTGCCAAATGACTTTATCAGACCCATCGGATTGGTTCCAGCCAATTTGAACTTCTTGAATCTGTACAGAACGATCTCTTTTTAAACGGAATATCTAAATAGTATTTCATAATGTTATTATGTGACAAAGACAATTATTTGTGAATGTTACAATGAAGTCGCCAAAGACGAAATATCACCAAGCACAGATGGTCCGAGCGTGGCTGCTTTGCCTGTCGGAAAATATGTCTGGCTCTTGATTTATACCTCTACGTACCTTTTCGGTCCAGGAATGTATCTGTGACATCCGTCCTAAATATAGCATAATGCTTGTCCCGGAAGCTGCCGTCTAGTGCTTGTTTGGCATCTAGTTTTTTAAACACCAAAGCCCAGGCATATTCCCACACATGCAAAGCAGCCTCGTTCAGAGCATCTGTACTTGACGATGTTCATTCTTTAAGGCGGGATATACATTTGGACGGGACAAAATTAAGCAATTTTTTAAACTATGAAATAATTATTCTACATTAATGAAACTGTAGTTATACTTTAATCGTAGGGTAGAAGTGGGATCCTTGCCATAGGGAGATAGTATGGTCCAAATTAAGATCCAACCTCGAAATATACTATTTCATAAATATTCTGGAAAATGCTAGATTCTTGGGACATTCGATGTGACGAATGTGCTGGAACCCACCCCATGGTTTTAATAAAGTCATGCAGCAATGTCCTGGATGACAACGTTTAAAAGAAACCGCATGTCCCGAAAACTGCCAAAAAGTACTATTCGGCAGGTTGTGGGACAAGCATAGTACGTTCAGGGAAGATGCATTCCCCGCCTGAAGAGATACCTCGAGACCCTACACACCAAGGCTCAAGCACATATCTGGGCACATGCAAGTGATATTGCATGCATCGTCGTGATTTTCTGTAAATAATCGCTTCCCTTATATTGTATCGCAGAATTAAACATTCGTGTAGTAATATCATAAAACGTTTCACCGAACTTTGCATCATGGACAACATCCGGTCAATATAGATTCATATGGACAATATTATAAAACTCTACTTTAAGTTATTCTAACGTACAATGACATTCCGTATATTTCGAAATATGGTCAAGACCTGGAATAGATCGTTTTGTATATCCTGAAATATATCTTCTCGTAGTTGTCCTCCAATATATCGTTCTATGTGTGTCGTGAAATATGCTCGCATTTCGAAACATGCGACGCAGTCGTGGTCCTGAAATCCACCCAATCATAAAAAATAAGTCCTGTCAGTCATTTAGTAATGTCTCGGAAGCCAGCGTATTACAGAAGTTCCGCGTCCTGGAATCTGCCAATTAGTACATGTCCTGGAGCATGCTGAGGTCCCGGTAGCGACCAATCTATAAATGTCCTGGACTGCTATCGGTTTGTATGTCCTGGAATACAGAGTTTTATACATGTCCTGGAATATTGGTCGGGTCCCGGAACATGCCACTCGTTGGATGTCCTGGGACCCACCGAATAGTTAAAATTGAAGCATTTGCCAATGTCCTGGAAGCAACCATACTACAGAAATTAGATGTCCTGGAAACTGTCACTTAGAACTTGTCCTGGAACCTGTTAAAGTCCCCGAAGCGACCAGTTTATAACTGTCCTGGAACCCGCAATGTCCTGGATAGTGCCATTCTGGCGAAGTCCCGGTAACTGCCCAATCATACGAATTTGGTTATATCTCCGAAACTATGCTTTTGTACAGAAAAATTTAAGTCCCATTCAACTGTCCATGCAATTTTCTACGCAATAGAGCTCTTAAATTGCACGGTCCCCAAAACTGCCTCCAGACATATATATATATATATATTATATATATATACATATATATATAATGAGCCAGCTAATAGAGATTCGTTAACTCGTGTGTGGTTAGAACGAACCGCTCTGGCCTGCCAATAAACGCGATCACTCTTCTTCCTCACTTTAATTTGGCATCGTTCCGATTCAATGCATACATCATTATCGCGATCGAAACGATATTCAAGGCAAACAAAAGGAGTTTTAGCCATTGACTGTAACGCCTTGCCAAAAATAAGTATGACCTACATTTCTGTTCGATTTTATTTTACGACTATAGAGATTTTCATACAGCCCTGTCTACATGTATTTATATATATAAATATGAAGTTTTTATTTTCCTGAATGAATATATGGGGTTTACACCTTGTTACACCCGTTAACTTTTATTTTAATTTTAAGATTTTTTCCAATTTTGTTAGGGTTTTTATATTATTTTTTATTCCCGACTTTTTTCACACGCGAGGCATAACAATAGTTGCAAATATATATATATACATATATATATATTTAGAGAGGGAGAGAGCGAGATTTTAAAAATGTTTATTTATTCAAATTATTATTGTACCAGAGAATATTTCTAAAATATATAGCCATAAAAAAGTGGTCACGAAAAATGTTATTATTGCTGTACATTCTTTAAATGGCATGCA